>JADRCD010077395.1:0-47894 GCA_019843815.1 Montemys delectorum | reverse complement strand
ACACACACACACACACACACACACACACACACACACACACACACCTAGCCTATTCCTCAAAGTGTGTGCCAACACCTGGAATTGAACTGGTATCAAACTTGCTCTTCAGAAGTCAAGAGCTGTGGAATTTATTCTATGGCGCCATGTCATAGGTCAAGCATGTTTGCATTAGCATCTGCATGGCATTTATGTATCTTAAAAGAAGGCCCTCAGACAGAAACATTCACAGACTTTCAAACCAGGCCCCTTGAAGTGAAACTGCCAATGGACAAAACTGTCCATCATCGCTTCATCCATAGAATACTCAGTGTAGGCTGGTTTACACTGAGACATTAAAAGAGTTTCTATGGTACCAGTAGCCTGTTAGAACTAACCATGCCTCACTCAACTGTGTATATGTTCTTCTGTCTAACAAACAAGAAAACATTAGTGCTTTCCCTTTACTATTAACTGGAAAGTTCTGGCTCTCCCAGGCATCTAAGATTAGGCATTTTGCAACTGTGTGTGGACGCATAACATGTAAGTACACATGTCTGGCTGCCTGCAGCCACACACAAATGGGTCTTCTGGAATGGGAGTTAGAGCCTGTGAAAAATTAAGGGAGCTGAAATGCGGGAAGCGGTTAAAAAATGAGACCTAGGCATGGTGTGCTTTCAGTCCGCCATCATTACTGAACTCTCTTTGTTACCAACAGGTAGGTAGAGCAAAACCCCTCCCCCAGTCCATCAGCAACTCATGGCCCAATCAGCATCTTCATCTTCAGTCTCTGGAGGCGGGACTTCCGGCATAACAGGAACTTGGAGAGAGGTGTGGCTATTAGCAGGAGGTTCGAGAGAGGCATAGCTATTTGCAGGAGCTTAGAGAAAGGCGTGGCTATTTGTGACAAGGCAAGGTCTGAAAGAACCAGCTCTTAGCAGGAAGAGGGTCACACATATGAACCCACTAGGAGATTTTCCTTGAGCTTCTAACTTTGTAAACTAAAATTTCCAGACAGTTTGATGAAGTGGGGGAAACTACTCATTAGCTACTAAGAGCTGTTGGAGCCCCCTTCCAAACAAGCTTTCCTAGATAATGTTATGTACATGATATCAAGGGCAAACAAGCTATATAGAACTTAATACTTCATTGAATGGTAATTTGCCATTTAATGTTGCTTTAGATGCTCATTACCAGTAATTATGTATACTAACATAGCTATTTCCATAATCAAATGGGAGTATATAAGCATGGCAGGTATAACCCACCTATCTATCATATCACAAGGGTGAAAGAGACAGAAGGAGCTGCATAGAGTAGGCAAAGCAATGGAGCCAAAAGAAACAGAATTCAAGTATTGGAGCCCTATTCTGTAAAATTCCTCCAAAGATAGTTTAAGACAAATGATCCATTTGTCATATACCACATGTAATAACCATTTAGTAAGTATAGCAACCATATAGTAAGTATAGTAACATTTACCAGAAGTGAGACTATTTTGAATATATATGGACAACGTGGATTTTCTCTAAAAATAACCCGTAAATATCCAAAAAGAAGAAGAAGAAGAAGAAGAAGAAGAAGAAGAAGAAGAAGAAGAAGAAGAAGAAGAAGAAGAAGAGAAAACCAGAGTTACAAGGACAATACCATGTGACTGAATCATATAGTATCCACATCCACTCTGGTATGGCTCAGGAATGATACAGTGGTTTTCTTCTTGTTGGAATCCTCATGAGTCTACTGTAGGACAATGATTTCTTTGGGGGGGGGGATGGTAGTATCCTAATCTGTGAGCGATTTCCCTTCTTGCTGATTGAAAAGGATGGGTTTCCTGACTAGATTTTACTCTATGGGTTGTGATTCTTAAGAATGCTTATTTAACAGCTTGAAAACACCAGGGCTAAATGTCATGGTGACAAAAAATAGAGTTTAAGCTAGATTTTATCATAAATCAATTGAAAACAGAAACCTGCTCCAACCATAAACTGAATAATCCAAAACTGTGGCTTTAAAAACATTCATGTTCTATTGCCCTCTGCATCTCAAAACAAATGCTTTGTTGGATTTGAAATGAGGCTTTATAAGTTCAATTGAATCATCTTTGATGTTCTACTTTTAATATTTGAAAATTTGGGTTTTTAATAAGTTTTGGCTGGGAAAAGTTGTAAGCTTTAAAATTAAGTGAAAGGACAGAATGACCAGTCAAGGCAGTGTGCCTAGAATTCACAACCATTGCAGACTGTTATTATAAACAACAGGTTTATAGCAAAGGAAATATTAGCTTCTAGCATTGAAATTATTCTTCTCAGTGTAAGCTGTCACATTTATTTGGAGGTACCAAAAAGGATACAGGGAAGCAGTTAGATTAGAACAAAGGCTTTCTGGCCTGGATAGAGCCTTCAACTTCCCTGATCCTTAATTTTTCTTATGACAGGCCTATGAGCATGCTAATTCCTTTTACTAAAAGGTTTGGGGCATCTGTAAAACACTTTTATATTAGATTCTCTATGGACCTATTTGTTTATTTGTTTTCAGGTTTTATTTATTTGACTTGCTTTGTGTGGATGTTCTGCCTATTTATATAAATATGCTCTCTCTTTCTCTCTCTCTTTCTCTTTCTCTCTCTCTCTCTCTCTCTCTCTCTCTCTCTCTCTCTCTCTCTCTCTCTGTGTGTGTGTGTGTGTGTGTGTGTGTGTGTGTGTGTGTGTGTGTGTGTGTGTGCAATGTTTCTTAGTGAGACCAGAAGGGTATCTAATGCCCTGGAACCAGAGACTGCCATGTGATTACTGAGAATTGAACCCACAATCCTCTGCAAATCAGCAAGTGCTCTTATTCATTGAACATTCTACCTAGCCCCTCTTTTTGTTTTTGTTTTTATTCCTAAAAGAGATAGTGGCCTCTTTCCAAAGAGATGGGGGAAAAGGACAACAATAGCTGGGAAAGCATCTTTCTAGGCTGAGTGGTTTTTAACCTCTCAACATGAATCTCATGAATATATCTACATCACTTCTTCCAATGCTCAAGTAGCATCATGGAACAGGACAGGGTGGAAAGAATGTGAGAGCCAGAGTATGGAGAATCATGTTACTGTGAGATGTCCTCTGAACGAATGCTACATGGCCATTGTACTCCCAAGCTTATTGCTGCTGTGGTTACCTGCAACCAACCTTCACAAAATTCAAGCCAGTCAGCATTCCAGCATGGATGGAGGATGGACATATAAGTCCCACTCTAACTGAAGAGAGGTATTGGTGATTAGTGTTACATAATGAACAGGTACCACTTTCTTCAGTGGTGTAACTCCTTAAAAGTAACCCAGGATGAGTAAATAGCTTCCCACCAATGCTCATGGAAGAAACCTCAATTAATCTCAGTGGGTCATGAATGCATGTGCTCACAAGAAAAAAATAGGAGAGGAAAAGGTTTGTTTATTTCTATTCAAGATGTATTTATTTTGTTTGCTATGTATGAATATTCTGCCTTGTATGTGTATATGTATATGTGCTCTCACACACACATCTTCTCTTTCTCTTTATTATTAAGAGAAAAAACAGAGAAATAGAAGAGGAGTGATGAAAAAGAATGATATTGAGGGAAATAACTAAAATCTATTATATACATGTATGAAACTATGAAAGAGTACTTTTCAATAATTATAAAGAGAATAGGAAAAAGCCAAGATGTGTATACATGAACAAAACCATAGTTTTGCTTCTTGTTGCACAGTACCAAGGCAAAAGTAGAACCAATAATTAGCTGAGCTACTTTAAAGTAAAATTTACATGAAAACTATTGGCATATTTTCAGTGGAAAGAGATGGAAATGTAACTGTTTATCTGAGAATAAGCCTTAGTTTACAGTCTCAGAAATACTTGTGAGAGTCCACAGTTGCTTTTAGTACCTGTATAAATACTTATAGTGCAAAACACAAAGACTAAAAATCATACTTTGATACCTCATGGTTAAGAGTTTCTTTGCCTTCCCAAATGTGTTCATGGGCTTATTTCCTTCCTAGTTTTCTTTTTTCTCTCACTTTCTCTCTATATATAGCAGTGGTTCTCAGTTTCTGGGTTGCAACCCTCACAGGGTTGCATATCAGATATCCTATATCTTGTGTTATGATTCATAACACAAACAAAATTACAGTTATGAAGCAGCAACAAAATAATTTTGTGGTTGGAGGTCACTACAACATGAAGAACTATATTAAAGAAATGCAGTATTGGGAAAGTCGACTGCCCTGAAGTATTCTCATCCCTGGCTGTCTGATGTTACTTTTTGTGATCTATGATACCATACTGCTTTCCTTAGAACTTCTTAAGGGTCAAAATACAGCATTTATTTTGAATACCCACTCTCTTAAATCACAGAGAAATGCCGCAAGCTTTCATTGAGGGTCTGGAAATATACTCCTCTGCAGTGCCCAAAGACCATACTTAAGGGCATGTGCACTGGATTCCCAATAATTCCAAACACTGATTTTTCTCTTCCAAGAGAATAGCAAGGAAAGAATTTGGGAGAGTTAATCAAGCAAATAACTCAGGCAATCTTTTAGGGAAGGTAGGGTCAGTTTAAGGAGTACCAGACTCAGACCTTAGTGGATGATGCTTATAATCTCATGATTGAGATTAAATTGAGGCGAAATTTGCTATGAACATACTTTTAGTCGCTAGCCAGAGCTACAGACTGAAACCCAACTTCAAAAAGTACAATAAATAAATAAATAAATAAATAAATAAATAGATAATAAATAAATAAATAAGCATTTCTTTTTCCATTTTTAGCAATGTTGATGTATTTTAACCTACCCATTTTGTCAGAGTGCTACTTAGTTCACCCTTCTTTCTCTTTCTGAATGTAGATGTGTATAGTCCTCCAAATAGTGGGTAGATGATCTCTACGGGTATGTCTTAATACAGAAATTTCCACGTGTGCCAGTTGGGTTCACAACTTCTTCCTCAGGAATATTCCTTCTGTAGCCCTAAGGCAGTTGTTGGCACATGAATTAACAGACCCCATTTCACCTGACATCCTAAGCTTACCAATAGTATGCCATGTAACAAAAGCAGCTGGGCACTATACTAGAAACCGCCCAATATTGTTGGTGTTCTTCTGCTTTGCTTATATTTCATAAATGTGTGTAGTTTTTTTCCCAAAAATCCATTTTCTCTCACACTCAAAGGTAAACATTGAAGGGGTGACAAGATGGTTTTGTCCCACACTTGTTCCCGTGTCATTGTACTAGACCTATTTGTGCTCTACTATAGTACTTTTTAATAAAATCCCCAACACTTTCCCTTTGTAACTTGAAGACTATATTTCTCCTCAAGCTGAAAGGCTCAGTGATTAAACTCATAGTACCTTGATAAAGTCCATAACTGGGTGCTCTCTTCTCAAAAAAGTGCTGTTCCCTGATGACTGTCCTTTGCTTTCTGTATCAGACTTGATGTTTTAACTGTGGAATCCCATTGGACCAGCCTCGGTGTTGTGAAATTGTCAAAATATGGCGGCTTTATTCTTAATATGATGAATAGCTAGTCCTCAGTGCAAACATGCCCAGTCCAGCATATCAAAATAGATTAAGATAAAAGTCTAGTTGATGAGCCATGGGGGAAAATTACCCACTTTACTTTTAAGGAATGGGAAGTGCTTTCTAAGGCTCAGCCAAGGGATATAGCACTTCTATCTTTTAATTAAAATGACACTTCACTTATTTTCATGCAACATTAAGTTAATTTGTTCCAGCTTCATGCAAAAAGGGAGGAAGGAAGACACATATGCTTTCTATACAAGATCCTTTCTATGGGTTAGGTCTCACAGAGAGATTTGAGGGATAGTTGAGTAAAGGGTTTAAACTAATTCTAAGTTAGAGACACCTCATTCCACTCCCCAAAATGAAACAAACAAACAAACAAACAAACAAACATACAACAATCACAACAAACCCACAGGATCCAATGGAACCAATAGGCTCCTGCTTTCCTTCTCTTTAACAAAACACTGATTTCAGCCTGGCAGTGGTGGTGCACGCCTTTAATCCCAGCACTTGGAAGGCAGAGGCAGGCAGATCTCTGAGTTTGAAGCCAGGCTGGTCTACAGAGTGAGTTCCAGGACACAGAAAAACCCTCTCTTGAAAAAAAAAGGAAAAGAAAAAGAAAAACAAAACAAACAAACAAAAAACCCCCACTGATTTCTAATTTCCTACTACACCTTTTATAGCTCTAAATGAAACAGTTTTGGGGGGACAAAACATAGAACAATAAATAAGAGACAGACATCTGAAGATGGAGTGGCCAAAATAAAATACATGAGGATGTATGTTAGTGAGTTCACAAGAATTAGTGGATTTGGGTGGTTTATTGAGAAATCCAAGTTACTGGTGTTATCCTACCTACCGGTCATGTTTGCCTTTGAGAATGTGTATAAATTTCATCTCAGTTTACTGAATAAACCAAAGGAGGATTTGCCTTGCTTTATTTTCAGCAAACATATGTAAATTATTTTGGGTCAGGAAGAAACAAATGGTTTTAGACCCAGCTGTATGTATTGAGGTGGTATCAAAGAGCTAGAACAAATTGTGCTTCTGTGAGGAAACAATTTTTTAAGAGAACCCAAAAGAAACCTCATTCATGAGGAGTAACACCTAGGCACAATACTGAGTAAAAGAGAATAACACAGGAGCTTGTAGAGCATTGTCCCAAGTCCCAGTCACTATTGGGAAGTGCTGCCATAATAGGGGATTAAGCTGACAAATCAAGGGCACACTATCTCTGTTGTCAAGTCAAATGCAGAACCCGGGTGGGAGACATGCCAAGTAAGTGTGTGTGCATGTGTGTATGCATGCATGCAGACCTACACACACACACACACACACACACACATGCACAGCACACACACACACACACACACACACATATACATATGTATAGTTGCTCATTTGTACACACAGAGGCCAATATAGGCATTTTCTTCAATCACTCTCAACCTTTTCTTCTCCTACATGTTTATCTTTTATTTCTTTTTGTCAAATTTCTTCATTGATAATTCCATATACTTCTACTATTTTTTTTGAGATGGGAAGGAGTCTTACTGAGTTTGGAGATCACTTATTTGGTGTCCTTGCTGGCCAGTGAGCCACTGAAATCTGCCTGCATCTGCCTCCTCAGAGCTAGAACTATATGACTGTGCCTTAATTTTTCTTTTTTAATATATGAGTCCTGGGTGAGGGAACTCAGGTCCTCATGTTTGCACAACAGGCATTTTATTGACTCAGCCATCTCTCCAGGCTCAGGCTCAGGCCCAGAGCACTAAACCTTCTTGCAGATAGTACCCTGTATGCAAGTGAAGTTATTTAGTTTTTGAAACTACCTTTTATGTTTGCTGTGTGTGTAATTTTAGGCTTTCAAGCAACAGATTTACCCAAAATAGTACACAAATAAAGGAAATATTGGAGGTACATAGTTACTTTCTTGCTGTAGGATTTCAAGCATTCCTATGACACTCTAGATCAGGCTCTCAAGATCTCATTCTACCACCATGTATATGTCTTCTTTCTAGAGAAGGGTTTTCAGCCTTCAGAGTTTCACTGCCACTCCAAGCTGTACTATATACAATTGACCCCCAAATATACATAGTGCAATTATACAAAGAAATACAAGACTCATATGTTATATTCCTTGAATAAAATAAAATGGCCTCTGGCAAATTATAAGCAGTGAAGATAAGTTCTTCATGATGAATGCCAGTGGCCAATGAAGCCTTTTTTAATCTCTTTATCTTCCCTTATGATAAAAAACTAGGTTGGTGATAAGGCCAGTGGGACTTTCACTACCCAAGGGGATCTAGAGCACAGTGTAAAAAGTACTCTTAGATGAATCTAATTTCCTACTGTCAACCCCCCTTTCTCACAAGCATAATGATTTTTAACTTAAAATTTTTAACATTGAAAAAAGGCTCCTTGCATGCAAAATATTGTATTGTATGGGTCAGCACAGAGCCTGAGAACTCTGTTTTTAGTGTGCATAGGATTATACCCAGATATCTGCGATTCAAAAAGGTATCAATGCTGAAAGTGTGACAAGGATTGCTAATCAGACTTTTCAGCTCGGTTGTATCCACCATCTACAAAGATAAATTAACTCCCTGAGATTAGGGACCTTGTGTTAAACAATGGGATTATTAAGAATAATTCATAATAATTAATGGCTACTCACAAATCTGAGTTAGCATTGCAAACACCTATCAACCAATATTCATCACATTTTTGTTACATACAAATATAATTTACATTAATAATTAACTTTATGTTTATACTATAAATGATCCACAAATGTGTGTGTGTGTGTGTGTGTGTGTGTGTGTGCATGTGTGTGGGGGGGTGTGGGTGTAACTTTTGCTTATAGATTAAAAACAGCCAAAATAATGGGAGACTTACACAGATTTTAAGCTTCAAACAAAATATTGTTCATTACTTGTCATTTGGTGGATCTTTCTTTTTTTCATGGTAAAGAAGAAGTCATTACAGTAGGTTCTCATGGAGTGAGCATTTATTCTGTGGTCAGCTGTTCACAGACAAAACAAGCCTGAAGAAACTCAAGTTGAGAGAGAGTCTTGGGGATAGGCAGTTACCAGTGATTTCTTTAACATGCAAAAGAATTCAAAAAGCAAGTGCAAGGTGAGGTATGATGGCATCTGAAACTAGGAACAACTGAGTATAGAACATGAAACAGATCAAAATTGGTTTTGTTTTTGTTTTGGTTTGGTTTTTGTCTTTGTGCCCACTGGACAACTAGGGAGTAGCAAAATTTAATCTACATTTATAAGAAGAAATTGGGTTTAAGTTAAAGACGATGTTCAGAAGGTAGGGCTAGGATAAGTAAAGTCCAAGATGCTGGACCTCCTCTAAGAGAGTACATGTTCCTAGTTCTCTTCAGGTGCAGAGTACAGCTGTACTTACTTTTGCGTGTCACTCCTGGGGAAAAAAGTCCTTTCCCTTTGAGGGGAAACTGATGAGCTAATGTCTGCAGAGCAATTTCATCTTCTTAGGTGAGGCCTCCTGCAACTGCACATTTTGATCATTATGACTATTTGTGCTTTTGTGAAACCCTGCCAAAGAGAACAAGGAGAGCCTGCCAGAAAACGAAATTCTCCAAGGGTGAGAGATGAAAAATAAATGGGACGAAAAGGTGAGGCTTAAAAGAAATAGGTAAAAAGTAATTACAAGAAAGAAATTAGAACAATTATATAAACTGATTGGCTCCAAGGACACATGGGCAAATCTTATAGGAAGGCTGGCAGTGGGTGAGAAGAAAAACACAGCAAAAACCTTTGAGATTTTGGGGGTTGAATTCTCTAGGGGTGAGCAGAGAGGTTCCAAAATAGAACCTTTGGGCAGGCTACATATAAGGAAAGATAAGAACAAAAAACAAAGGAAAAGGGGGTGAAGTGGAGGGATTGAGAGAGACAGGAGAAGGAGGAAGGGAAGGAGATGGCTTAAAGAGGAAACTTAAGTTGATAGAGTGGCTCCCTAGCATTCACACAGCCCTGGGTTGTATCTCAAGTACCCCATAAACAATACATAGTGGCACATGCTGTAATCTCAGTGCTTGGGAGCAAGAGGCAAGAGGATCAGAAGTTCAAGTTCATCTTCAGTCACATAGCAAGTTCAAGGTCATTTTCAGGCACATAGCAAGTTCAAAGCCACCATGGAGTACATTAAACCCAGTCCCAGTAAAAAGTACAGAGTGGGAAAGAAAAAGACATGAAAAGAGGAAAGTTAAATCTCCAGAAGGTTTTGCATTTTTGACTCTTCCCTTTCCCAGTAGAGATATTTTTTCACCTATATTAGACATTGGAGATCACTGGCAGAAATCATGTGGAATATAAATAGCAACTGTGGCTTTTGTAGCTTCACCTAAAGAAATATATTATGCTTCCAGGAGGCACTGCTCCTTCCTTTTCAACTCATTCTCTAGTGCCTTAGATGAGACAAGTCTCAGTTCACTCCTTTTTACTAAAATGAGATTGGCCTGGAGCAAGTTGTCTTGTACATTATGATGGATGACTGGCATTTTTTTTCTATGAATAAGGCAAATGGGCTTAATGATTTCAGGAGTCCATGTCAGAAACACCTATCACAGCACTAACACTAATATGCCAGCACATAAATGTTAATTCCCATAGTGTATAGAATTATTTTTAAGTAATAATAATTTTTAAAGGCCTATGAGCATCACATGAGTTGGAGTGGGTGGTTTGGGGTCTAAAGGCCCTGTTAATGAGCTAAGGTAATAGTATTCAGGACATTGGGGCTTTCCTCTTTGGCTTGTTTCTTAAGACCTGAAGGACGAAGTTAATAGGGGCATATGTCCCTAGGGACAGCATATTGGTTTACCTGAAGGCTCACAGTGACATGACCTGTGAGGAATTTACCAACAGGATTGAAGCACTTTTCTACTGTCAGGATTCAGAGAGGCCTTTTCCACCATGGTGCCTTCTCTATAAGTGTCCACAGTGCACCCATCTTGTATTAAGCGCTGAGCCAATTAACTCTCCTGTATTAAACTCAAACCATAAACTCCCTGGTATAGAGATCTGATATGACATACAAAGCCCATATTTTCAAAATTTGGTTTACAACTAGGTGCTATTAGAAAGAGGTAGACTCCTGGAAAAAAAATGTCTACTAAGGGTGGGTGGGGCACAGCCTCACAATTCCAGCACTTAAAGAAGCAAAGAAAGATAAATTTTCACAAATTTGAGATCAGCCTGGTTATACAGCAAATATCAGGCCATCTAAATCTACATAGTAAAACATCTTTCTTTTCCCTTTTTTGAGGAAAAATGGCAAGAGAAGTGAGGGGCTTAGATGTTGCTTGCCTTGTCGAATGTTTGTCTCTTACGCATGAAGCCTTGTGTTGGATACTCAGCACTGTAGGAACCAAGTTTGATAGCTTACTCAATTAATGCCAGCACATTGGAAGAGGGGGAGATGATCAAATGTTCATGGTCCTCATCAGCTATTTGGGGAGTTTGAAGATAGCCTGGGAAACATGAGAAATAGTTTCAAAACCCAATTTTTTTTTTTAAAAAAAAAAAACAGGACATAAAGATTAGTTAAAGGAAAATAGATGAGTAGGGAAGTGCTCAAGAATAGGCCACTGGGAATCCTGTCTTCCTTGTCCTTATATTTTTCTCCTGGCTATCATATAAGTAGCTTTATTTTACCACACAGAGTCCCTCTCTTATATGATATCACAAGCCCACCAAAATGGGGCCTCCTGCCAAGGGACTAGAAGCACCAAAATTGCAAGCCCAAATAACCTCTTTTTCATTATAATATGATTATTCCAGGGATGCCATAGTATTGTAAAGCCAACTAATCCTTGCAAGCATAAGTTTTACCTTACTACCTGTCTTTCAGACTCATTAGTAGAGAAAGGTTCATAAAAGAAGTATGTATACGATTTTTTTGTTTCAAAACTTCTGAAACCCCAATGATGAAATGCCTCACTTACGTACTCATATAAAATATTTTGAGTCAGTGAAACTAGAAGGGTTGCTAGACATGAACTGTTTTTAATATCATGTTAAATATGGTCTGCACACCATGGTCTCTGGACTATCATTATAGTTCTTATTTTCATTTAGTTGATGTATATAAATGCCCAATATGCATTGGTTGTAGGAATAATCCTGAAGAAAATATTAAGTTCCCTGTTTCAGCAATGAAGAGAGCTCAGAAAAATCTACAAGTGTTCTAGGCAAATTAGCAATGGGGAAAGAATGATATTGTTAAGAAATCTATGAGAGGGGTAACTAATCCTATACAAAGGTTACAGAGTAACTCAATCTAATTAAATACTAATGAACGCTACAAGTTATTTAAGTTGTTTGGTACTCTAGTATCTCTTATCTTTTGAAGTAGAATCTCATGGTGCAGCCCAGGCTAAAATCAAACTCTGCTTTACCACTTCAACCTTCCAAGTGCTGGGAATACAGGCTTGGCTCTCCACATGTAACTCTCTAATGTCATATTTGAAAAACCAAATAAACTGGTGGCATTACATTTTAGTATATTTTGCTTAATCAACATGGTATCGGTTCAACATGTAAATGTATTAATAATTATTAATGAAACATTTGTATCCCTTCCATATTAATTCTTTAATTTCTAATATGTATTTCACACTTACAGCTTATCTTGACTCAGACTGTCTATATTTCTAGTATTCAGCATAACCACATAGGAAGAATGGTTAGTGTACTAGACAAAGGGAATTAAAAAGAAAGCTTCAAGAAGGATGAATTGAAGTCAGAAGGATAAGCAATTATTCTGGAGAATAGAAATGACCTCAAAGGGCTAGATAGCTCAAACTCTAAAAGGCTACAGAAGGCAGTGTATGAAGAGACATGCATGCAATTCTTTATGGATGCTCTTTAACTAGAGGGTATCCATTGATAAGGCTTAGAGAATAATAGAAAATTGATAAGGTTAGAGAATAAGTTGGGAATAGTGACTAAGAATTCTGTGGTAAATCTTTAGCTTTTGGGATCCAGGAAATGGCTCAGACAATAAAGTGTTTGCCATGAAGCCTGAAAAACTAAATGTAGATCCCCAGTATCCTCATATACAACATAAGAGTAGTCTCATACCTATAATTTCAACAATAGGGAGTCAGAAACCAGAGTACTCTTAGGGATTGCTAGCCACCCAGTCTATCCAACTGATAAGCTCTAAGTTCCCTGTGAGAACCTGTCTCAAAAGATACAGTAGTGAAAAAAATGAGGAAGATCCCCAATGCTCACCTGATTTCTACCATCCATTTGCATGCACACAAATTCTTACACAGATTCCCACTGACACACAAAAGCACTTCCACATAGAAGATAGAAAACCCTGGTGCTTCTGAGGTGTCTATGGATACATAGAAGCATGAGATGATATAAAAATATTGTAGGCATTCAGAGTCCCCAACTTGGACTTCACTTGAGCACAGAACTTTCAGGAAAGAAATGACAGTTTAATCAGCCTTTGAGAGAATGGAGAGCCAGTGTCATTTACCCTGCGGGGGGTGTAGGTGACACAGAGGAACAGACATAGCAGAGTTAATTATCGGAACCATCAAAAGTTTATGAGTACCATTTTCTCCTGCATGTAGCATTCACACCTCATTATCTTCTAAAAACAATTAGGCCTTTGCTGTGCAAGAATGGCATGTTGATATAGGGGGAAGACCTTTCATTAGAATATTTATAGTCTAATCCTTCATAGAATCAATGTCTGTTTTATGTGACTTTGGAGAATTTTATGAATTTTAAGCTATTGAAAATGATTATTCATGAAATGCATGATTTCCACTGTAAGTGACATAAACTCAATTTAAGCAATACACTTATAAGACTTCTTTATACAAATTATTAAAAACATCACCTAAATTTAGATGTAAAACCCTAATATAAAATCTAAGTGTAGATGAAATCTCCATTTTTTATATTTTTTAGTGGAGGAAAACAACTATATAAAAATGTTATGGTTGTAAATATTAGTTTTAAGTAAGTTTATTTTAAAGAGCCTCAAGCACACCAGCCTCTTAGGAACACAGCTTCTATGTCATCTTGCTTACCAATTTTTCAAAGTTGTATACATTTGTGGGACTCAAAATTCCAGTGTTCTAGGCCAGGTGTGGTAGCTCAGATCATAATTCGAGCAGGTGAGAAAATGAGGCTGTAGGATTGCTAAGAGTTTGAAGCCAGCTTGGGCTACAGAGTGAATTGCTGGACAGCTTTGGCTACAGACTAGAACGTTTTTCAGACAAACCAACAGAGAATAAAACATTACAAACTTATTCAACATGTAGAGCTTATAGAACGGTAAAGCATGTGCACAATGCTGAGAGTTGGAACACATGGTAGATAGACATAATTACAAAGATATGACTTAGCCTCCTCTCCAAATGCAATGTGAGAGATACATTCTTACTCCATCCTTAAAATGTGGTAAGTACACAGGAAGACTTATTAATTTTAAAATAAAGAACCAAGTAATTGCTTTAAAAATGCAATTATACCTCTTTTACTTGCCGCATCCTTGGAGTCTGGCTAAGACTGTAAAATACAGGATGAATGAGATTGCTGGAAAAGGAGAAGCACACAGCCTATAATCCAGCATGCCAGTGTCTGTGCCTGTGACTATACCTTTGGGTCATCTACTAGTGAAGGAGTCTGTACTGGCTGGTTTTGTGTGTCAACTTGACACAGGCTGCAGTTATCACAGAGAAGGGAGCTTCAGTTGGGGAAGTGCCTCCATGAGATCCAGCTGTGGGGCATTTTCTCAATTAGTGATCAAGGGGGTAGGGCCCCTTATGGGTGGTGCCATCCCTGGGCTGGAAGTCTTAGGTTCTATAAGAGAGCAAGCTGAGAAAGCCAGGAAAAGCAAGCCAGTAAGGAACACCTCTCCATGGCCTCTGCATCAGCTCCTGCTCCCTGACCTGCTTGAGTTCCAGTCCTGACCTCCTCTGGTGATCAACAGCCATGTGGAAGTAAGCTAAATAAACCCTTTCCTCCCCAACTTGCTTCTTGGTCGTGATGGTTGTGCAGGAATAAAAACCTGACTAAGACAGGGTCCTAGAGTGAGCTTTATCTCTCCTAGATTTGGAAGTAAAGATTCACTAAGAATTGATACAACTAATATCAACTACTTCATGGCTGCACTTCACCATGGAGCCTCTTGTAAAATCCCTGTCAAACAAAATGGCTGTAAGATACACTCTTACTTTGCTTACAAAAAGAGTATTTGTTTTCCAGCAATTTAGTTTCAGTGATGATCAGGTGTTTGCTTATGGCTCTCAGAAATTTCCCTGTTCTGAATAGCACAGCTTTTGTTGTGCCCTAAAACAAACAAACAAACAAAACAAAAAACATAGAGTTAGTTTCATGAGATTCTGAGTATTCTAAGTGTAAGTAAACAGCACTGTTGATGATAATGTAGCCTTGTTTGTTTTGTTTTATTTTGTTTTTATTTTTGTCTTAGTATATTTCTATTCCCATTCATCTACTGGCTGATCTATCTATAGTTGACTATAATATATGATGCAGTAGAATTGCTAAGAGAAAGTTCCAAGCTATAAACACTTTAGGCTTTGAAGCCATATATCTTCTGTACTAGAAATAACTCTTGCTACTTTTTAAAAATATGGACACAAATTTAAATAATACTTAGATGAACAGGCATGCCAAATTCTGTTCTGATAAAACTTTATTTAAAATAACCAAATACTGGCAAGAAGTCTATGTACTATAGTTAGCGGAGTACTGAGATGCAGAATAAATGGGGCAAATGGCGTTGCTGTGTGACAAATGATACCAAAACTGGTACTGCCTGGTTGTATTTCTAAAGTGCTCTATATTTCTTCAATGAGCTTACTTTTGATTATTTTCAACTAATTCTATACATTATACTCAGCTTTTGTACCCCTTCCATACTGGGGCCAAGTGATCACTTTGTGATCTTCCAGAAATGAGGTGAAGTCTATGATATCCTTTGTAAACAATTAATCTTTTTGGATAAAAGTAAAGTAGAGAAGTCAGGGAAAGTTCAACAGGGTTTTCAACATGTTTTGATAGAGCTAAAGACAAAGGCAAGGATTGAGGACAATATTGGATCTTGGGTATGGGGTTAGAGGTCTATAAGCTGGCAGATCTTCTGAAGTAAACAGTTATAACCAGAATTCTACTGAGATAAGAAACTCTTGGATTCTAGACTGTCATTGCTCTTGGTTACTGTTGGGAAGGATTGAATTAGAACTCCATGGAATGGTCAAAAAGATGCTTCGACAACAGAAGCTGAGCTAACTATGCATGTGTTTTGTCCTGGTTTGCCTGCTCAAACCAGTTCTTGTTGACTCTTCTCCCTTGACCAGGGATTTCTAATATCAGATAAGGAGTAGGTGCTGACTTCTACCTGTCAAATTCATGCCAGGCCACCCTCACTGGCCTTAAGGATACCTGTCAGCTACTGTCTATCTGGATACCTCAAACTGAAATCACCAGCAACCAGGCATCTGCTCTATTTCAGTATCTTATTAGGCTGGTTGCTCAGGTATAGACCTTGGACCAGCAGCTTCACCTGACAGTTCATTAGAAACAGAGTCCAGAGCACTCCCATGAGCCTGCTGGATCAGAAGCTGCTGTGTGGGGCCTTTTATGTTATGAAAGGCTTTCAGGCACTTTTCTAATAAATGTGTCAGCTAGTTGCTAAAATCTCTTTCCTGGAAACATTCACAGCCATAGATATATTATTATTGTCAGATGGAGGAGGAGATTTTTAGAATGTGTCTAATAAAATCTTGTGTATGTCACATATTGTTACAACAGAGAAAGTTCTTTGCTTGCAATGTGTAAATAAATTTCTTCTTTGCTGTGGAAATAATTGCTGAATGATGTAGAACTATGGAAAATGTATTCCATACATGTTGTGTTCACCTCATTTTGTCTCTAAGACACATCTTCAAAAAAGTATATGGCTGGCCATGATTTACAAAATAATTATATTTGAACATATAAAGTTGAGTGGGCTTATGGCCATTTCTTGAGTTAAGGCAATGGGATTCTAGATCTTATCCTATGTTCAGTGGTCACATGCTTACACATGGAACAGATGTGAGAATATGAATGAACTCTAAATGGAAGTCATGGAAGATGGATGAAAACTAAGGAAGTTTAATATGGTTGCTAATAGCACCATTTATCTTGCCTAGGTTTTATTGTAATTGTCATGAGAGAAATAATTGTTATCAAAATTGTTGTAGAAATATGAAGTCAGAATGGGAAACTATGAAAGTTATTTTTATACTTTAAAGCATGTGCCTTTCTTGTTGCCTCCAGAATTTGCTAAAAGCCTAGAATATAATTCAAATTTCTCTTTGCAGATTGCCAAGGCACAGTACTTACCTTTTCAGCCCATATGTACCTTCCCTTCTTCCTACTGCTTTGTGGCAGATTGTACAGTCCTTAAAGAAAGGAGCTTATTACACATCTACCTGATATAATTATATGCATCAGACAGTCTCTAGAAAAAGTTTCAAATGAACAAAGCAAAAGTAAGTTTAAGGTGACACTGCATGTGAAATATGTGCAAATTTGCTTTGAGCATCAGTGAAACATCTCAATATCCCTAGAATATCCTATCCTTTCTATTAAATGGTAGAGGCTACTATAGGATCAAAAACACTTTGTGGACTCAGTGGATATTTTTTAAAGATTTATTTATTTGAGGTTTTATGTGTATGAGTGTTTGCTTTCATGTATGTAAGCATATCAGTAACATTATGCCTGGGTAAAGAGAGTGTCATCCCTTGAAAATGGAGTTGCAGATGAGTCACCATGTTGGTGTTGAGAATTGAACCCAGGTCTTCTGTAAGAGCAACATGTGTTCTTATGCATGGATCCATCTCTCCAGTCTTCCATTGGTTTTAGAAGGAAAAGCCTGAGAACACAAAAATGGGTAGGTTAGGAATGGGTAGTAAATTTGTGAGGAGATGGGGGAAGAGATAGTGAAGATGAATGTAATATAATGTATGAAATTTGAATATAACGATTAAAAACATTTTAGAAAGAACAGCCCTGAATGATAGATACCTATTTTCAAGTATATGTATTTGTATCCTATATAGAGCTTTTTCTACTTTCTATTCCTACACATTTTCATGGACCTAGAAATGTGCAGCTATTGAGGGATTTCATTAAATGCTGTGTTTCCCCTTGACATTTAGACTGACATCATCAAAAAATCATTCTTTTCTCCATATTTAATAGTGAGCCCACCCTTGGGCATTTATATTAACTGTCTTAGAAAAATTAGAGTACCATGGCCCTGTATGGTGATTTAGGATTGAAGCAGAGAGAGAAATTATGTCAGTACATGACTAAAGGCATGAGTCTCTCCATTAATAATTCTAAACAAAATCCAATAGAACTTTTCTAGATAGATAAAAATAAAACAAACTAGGTTTGTAGGTTTGCTTTACATTAAATATAACATATTGAAATATAACCAATGTGTGCAAAATCCTGGAAGGAAATTCGGTGGCATAGTTAGCAGCCAGCCCCTTCAGGCATGCCTGAGTATGCTGTCAATCTCTTGCTTTGCCTTGCCTTGCAAAGGAAGCCCACAGGTTTACTATAAGCATCTGATCTTTAGGATTATAATTAACAGTAGAGAAAGCATCACTAGAAGACAGTGAGATAGAAGCTCAGACACAAGTTATGTTTGAGATTAAAACAAAAAGGCATCTTTTACCTAGGTGATTGTAACTTAAAATATAAAGGAACATTTTCGTGATTCACATTATTTTGATAGTGAAAGCCTTATAATATCCATTTGTATGCCAGCTTATACTCCTTTTTCTAGGCAAGATTGTCTAGGCAATCTTGATGTGAATTTTAGAAAGCAGCCACTACAGTGCGTTTCCCCCTCCCCCATTACTGTTTGGGACTCTGTATAGGTGGCCTATTTGAAATACCATCCATCCAAAACATAGGCCTATCTATTTATAAGAGATCACTAGTTTCAGGGATTTAACATGTCCTGTAAATATTCAGGTATATGATGCACTCACTGAAAACAGTCCATCTTTGGCTCAAATAGTATGGCTAACAGAAACTTCATTCATTTCCTATGAGTGGTGAACTATTACCATGCTAAGAAAAAGTTGTTTTCTCCCCAGAATCTATGCATTTGGACCTTTTCCAATCCTGTTAAAGATTATAGCTTTGAGAAAGGGGCCCATTGAAATGATGAAGGTGGACATTGTAGAGCTTAAATGCACAACAAAAATCATAGATTCTAGCACTTTTGCTCCATGAAGGGAAACAAAATTTTTTCCCCAGGATATAGTATAAATCATAGGGCAGCAGCTATGGGTTGATGACCAAATATGAAATTTCTTATGAAAATAACATTTCATTGAACAAAAGAGCCTTGGACACTTGTTTGCATAGAAGCTCATTTTGATTCTTATGATATAATATTTGAAACAGTGACAGGCAGGAAATATTTGTTACTCTCTGCTGTATGCAAATGTTAGGCTTAGAACATAGCCTCTAGTTTTCAGACCAACATTCTTTCATGTCTAGTCATTTTTTTTTTTTTACTTTTAGTTCTCAAAAAGTATATGAATAGATCAGTGATTTTCTCTCTGTGTCCCCTGTCTTCTTTTTAAATAATCTCTCCTTTTTAATATTCTTTGGAGCTGATACACAATTATTTAAAAATATTTTGATTCTCTGTGTGTGTATGTGTGCGTGCATTATGTGTATGGATTTATGTGTTGTGAAAGTTTACTTGTTTGTTACTGCATAAATGGAAGTCAGAGATCAATACCAGGTATCTCCTTCAAATGCTTCTCCATCTAATTTTCTATATTATTATTATTATTATTATTATTATTATTATTATTATTATTATATTTTATTTCATAAGATATGGTCAACTATAGAACCCAGAACTCACTGTTCAACATCTTCCTGTTATCTACCACCATTTCCCTACACTAGACTCACAGGCTCATATATCACTAGTTAATATGCCTGGGTTTTACATGGGTGAGGTGAATCCAAACCTTAATATTTTCAAATTCTCCAGCCTTAATATTTTCTCTCCCCCAGAAAAGATATGAGATGAACTGGTAGATAGATATCTCCTAAATAAAATATACTTTAAGTTTGACAAGATTGCTCAATGAGTAAGTAAAGTACTTGTCACAAAGCTTGATGACACAATTAAATACCACGAATATACATGATTGGTCGAGAAAACTGTCTCCCACAAGCCATATATACATATATATGTATATATATTATTGGTTGGTTTTTTTAGCTTTGCTTTCAACTTAGGGTACTAAAATCCAAGAAGCAAGACAAGACAAAGAGCAAATGAACTATAGTCTAAACAAGCAAATAGTTTCTATGTTAAATTAATGAAAACTCAAAAATGACCAGGTATTAATATGTACATGTCTCTGACAAAGTGAAAATATAATCTTACCTAAGTCAGAAAGTGTCTATATTTTCAGCATGCATGTTCATCAGGTAATACCTTACCTTTGATTAAGTACCAGTATTAGGTTATGAGTCATCTGTAAGTAAGTGAAACATAAAGATGAATACCCTCAATAAGATAAGTGTTTGTAAAGTGTTTTAACAACACGTTTAAAAATTAAACTCAGCCATTTGGCATCTTCAACTGATGCTGTGTGCTGTGAATTATGCAATCACTGTCAAGTCTGTGACAGGATATATTTGGTGGGCTCTGAGAATATACTCAAGTTCCATATTGAAGTTAATATAAGAGCAAACCTAGGATAGAGGAAATTCTACTTCGTAAGTGGCATGTGTTCAAAGTTGTTTGTGTATGATCATTCAAGAAATGAAATAAAATTTTTCATGTCTTCTCATTGTTACTCTCTTGAACTCCATGGAACTTTTATTTAACTATAATACATTTATAATTCATTGAGAATCTCATGCATGCACACAATTTACTTTAACTATATTGCTCCTCTACTCCTTATTCTAACTCATCCAAGATCTATACCTAGCCCTTCTCCCAACTTCATTTTTATCTATCTATCTATCTATCTATCTATCTATCTATCTATCTATCTATCTACCTATCTATCTACCTATCTATCTACCTATCTAATCTATTTATCTATCTATATTTTAATAACCCATTAAGCCCTATTAGTACTGCCCATATACACATGGGTATAAAACATGGAGTATCTACCAGGGCCCATATCCCTAAAAAGGGATAACTCTCACAAGCTAGAGGCATGGCTTGTGATCCCCTCCCTACTTCATGCTGGATTTTCTAACTGGAGTAATGTTATCTTGTACAGGTCTTTCTTGTGCAGGCAAACACAACTGCCATGAGTTCATGAGTGCAGTGGCCCTGGTATGCCTGAAGACACTGTTTCATCCAAGTCCTCCCTGACCTCTGACTCCTAAATTTTTTCCAGTTCCTCTTTTGTGATGGTTTTTGAGCCTTTGGGGGGGCGGGGAAGAGATGCAATGCCAATGTCCTATTTGTGACTGAGCACTTGAGAGACATTTCTTCTCTATACTTTGACCAGTTGTGGGTTTCTGCATTAATATCTGCCCACTACACAAAGATGCTTCTCAAAATGTTTGATAAATTCCAAGGTTCAGGAAACAACTGAGACCTGGGACAATGGTCAGATTAGATGAGCAATAATTCCTGCTGTACTCAATAATAATGTAAGTTCGATGAAGACAAGTTCTCTATGTGGCATAACTTTTCTTTGCATGACTGGGACCAGTGTCAAATGATTGAACGAATGGGGATAAAAATAGCTTAGGAGAAAATGTACACCTAGACCAGATTCTAGCTTGTATTCAGTGTACGTCCACAGCATGGAGTGGCTATATCATATATAAGCCCCACCACAGCAGGTTACTCTTTACTCTTGGAGATCACAAGAATCATGTCTGTACATAGAGGCTTGGCCCCTATGGCATTTTAGTTTCTACTTAGAACACTTTCTTAACTCAAATTGGCCAATATTTTCTTGTATCATCAGCCAAATCAAACTCACTTAGCAAGAGATGTGCTTTTGACTTCAAATCCATTCTGGAAAAAGAAAACTAGTAGAGATAGGTTGGTGCCTGGTATTTCCTGTCCTTGCTTGATCATGTTTTGGGCCTCAAGTTCATTAGGACAGCTGTGAGAGGCTCTGTAGTCAGAATAGACTGCTCTTCAAAGCTAACCCCCCTTGCTCTGGTGCCTATAGTGTGCTCTTCTTGTTTGTGTCTTGTTAGTTTTCCAGAAGTACCAAGATGATGTGTAAGTTCTCTGATTTCCTCTTGATTCACTTTATCATTCTAGTTTTTATGCTCGTTCTTTTCAGTATTAGTTATTTTTCCATCACTGTAATAGAATGCTTTGACTAAAGCAGCTTAAGGAAAGAAGGATTTACTTTAGCTCAACAGTCCAGAGTTCAGTCCATCATGGTGCAGAATGCATTGTAGCAGAAGTTTGAGTTAGCAAGTCACATTGTAGAGCAGTCAGAAAGCCAAGAAAAATGAACACACTTGCTCCTCTAGATTTCTTCTTTTTATTCACCATGGAGTTGGTGCTACCAACTCTTAAGATGTGTCTACCTATATAAATTAACCTGATCAATATAATTCTTCCTGGACATGCTTAGAGGTACCTTTCCTGGGTACTGTCAAGTTTGCAATCAAATGTTATCCATTACACTTTCCATATCTGAATGATGAGTAGTCAGTTTATGTTTCTCCTTTTAATTGTGCCCTCTGAACAATTCTGAACACTATCTGTATGGTCCCATTCTAGCATTTATATTATCCACAATTATTATATGCTTTGCATAAACAGTCTAATGACTTCAACATTAGCTCCATTAACAAACAGTAGTTGTTTGACAATTAACTTTGGCAGGCACAGTATGCTTCAGCATGTACTTTTGAATAACCATGGTTTATAAACTGTCATCATCATTGCTGAGATTTGAAGGGCAAAAACACATTTCCCCTTTGTGGCGTACTCAGATTATAATAGTTTTGTTCATTTAAAATGCCATTAAAGAAAGACAACGCACATAAATGCAAAGCATCAAATTTGATTGGATATTGATTCAAATATAGACCTCAAAAGAATATTTTTAGAATAATTGGGAAGATTTGGACATGGTCTATACCTTCAATATAGCAACATTCAATCTAATGGATGCACTATTGCAGTTTTAAAGGAGATTGATCTAATGGATTCAGATGATGCATTATGGTTACAATCTTATGTTTCAAGTACAGATAGAAGATTAAAGGAGTGAGCAGATGGAATAGAAATAGAGAATAAATGAGTAAGAAGAAGGGAACAAGGTACATGCAACCTGATTGAGTTGGTAGATCAGATCTGCTCAACCTCTACACTGCTGCCATTTGAAGCAGAAGCATTCTCTTGTGAGAGGAACTTTGTGCTCTATAAGACAGTTATCAATAGTAGTAGCTCTGTTTATTTAGCAAAAGTAGTGACAACTGAGACCACCAGCCATTGACAGGGTATCTTGGGGTTGGTAGTGTAAAATTATTCCTCATAAGAACCAGAATTGTTCTTTTTTAAAAAGAAAACAAAGTTTATCCTATTGTTTACGTGTGTGTGTGTGTGTGTGTGTGTGTGTGTGTGTGTGTGTGTGTATGTGCGTGTGTGTATTTGTCTATAGGTAGATGTGTGCATATATTCACATATGTCCAGGTGCCTGTGGAGGCCAGAGGTGAGTGCTGAAGTTACAGGTGGTTGTGAGTGCCTGATTTGAATGCTAGGAAATGAACATTTGTCCTGTGGAAGAGCAGCAAGACCCTCTTTACCCCCTAAGTCATCTCTACAGCTCCAGAAACAAAGATCATAATTGGAGAACACAAGTTTGTTAGTCAGGCATGGTGACACATGCTCTTAATCCCAATACTCAGGAAACAAAGAAAGGCAGATGTGAGTGTGAAGTCAGCCTGGTCTACATAAAGCATTCCAGGCCACTCCTCTGTTGAAAGACATCTGGGTTCTTTCCAGCTCCTGGCTATTATAAATAAGGCTGCTATGAACATAGTAGAACCCAGATGTCCTTCAACAGAGGAATCGATACAGAAAATGTGGTACATTTACACAATGGAGTACTACTTAGCTATTAAAAACAATGAATTTATGAAATTCTTAGGGAAATGGATGGATCTGGAGAATATCATCCTGAGTGAGGTAACCCAATGGCAAAAGAACACACATAGTATGCACTCACTGATAAGTGGATATTAGCACGAAAGGTCCAAATAACTAGGATACAATTCACAGACCACATGAACCTCAATAAGAAGGAAGACCAAAGTGTGGGTGTTTTGGTCTTAGGAGAAAAAAGACGCACAGGAGCAAAGATGGAGATAAAGTGTTGATCAGAGACTGAAGGAAGGGCTTCCTAGAGATTGTCCCAGCTGGGGATTCATCCCATATGCAGTTACCAAACTCAGAAACTATTGTGGATGCCAAGAAGTGCATGCTGAAAGGAGCCTGATATGACTGTCTCCTGAGAGGCTCTGCAAGAGCCTTAGAAATAAAGAGGCAGATGTTCGCAGCCAACCATTGGTCTGAGCGTAGGGTCCTCAATAGAGCAGTTAGAGAAAGGATTGAAGGAGTTGAAGGGGTTTGCAACCCTATAAGAACAACAATATCAATCAACCAGACCCCCCCCCACCCGTTAGAACTCCCAGGACTAAGCCATCAACAAAGGAGTACGCATGGCTCTAGCTGCATATGTAGCAAAGGATGGCCTTGTCATGCATCAATTGGAGGAGAGGTTCTTGGTCCTATGAAGGCTCAATAGATGCCCCAGTATAGGGGAATCAAGGGCGGGAAGGTGGGAGTGGATGGGTGGGTGAAAGAACACCCTAATAGAAGCAGGGGGAGGGAGGATGTGATAGGATGTTTCCAGGTGGGAGGGAAACTGGGAAAGGGAATTAACATTTGAAATGTAAATAAAGAAAATATCCAATAAAAAATTTAAAAAAAAAAAAGCTTTCCAGGCCAACCAGGGCTACAGACAATCTGTCTCTGGGAAAAAATAAAAACATGAGGATGTTTATGGGACTCTATTTTTAATATTTTTATGTGATTGAAATTTCTCAAAATAAGGAAAACCAAGCAGGCATAGTTGAGACCATGAGCGCATTGTCTTTGGAGAGGTATATCCTGCTACAAGCACTTTGGTCTGGAAAAAGGAGAACAACCTTACATTCAAGGAAATTGGTAAATAAACACTGAAAAGTTGACCAGTGATACATTTTAGACTTTTTCCCTTCCCCTGAGACTTCTGAGTTGTTATGTTCACAGTATCAGAGGGCTTTCAGGAATGGTGAGGCAATGCATTCTATTGAGCATAGAGTGGCCTTGTAGGCTTAAAAATTCTAGACCTGCCTGCCAGCTCTCTGTCATATTGTTCTATTGGGAAAATGCCCTCAACTTGACAACTCATTCAAACAAGTGTTTTAACTGCACTGTGTTTTGATGCCAAATCCTACACATATTGTTAATGCAAAAAGTAGTAGCTATTTTAAATCCAGCTTGTTTAGCTCTTGCTGAACTTATGGATGAGGAATCCTGGGAAGCTGCATGTTTGTCAGTATTTTCTCTTCTACCGGAGATGGAGATGCTACTTGTTAACAATGAGTAAGATTGAAGGGTTATTCCTTCATTTTTGGTGCACATGGAGACCAGAGGGGAACATCAGAGCCCTTGGGACTGGACTTAAAGTTGATTGTGAGTTGTCATGTGAATGCTGTGAATTTAACTCAGGTCCTCTGAAAGAGTGCTCTTAACTCCTGAGCCACTTCTCCTTTCCTTCATTTCTGTCCAATTTTGTATTTCTTTATAAACTTTAATTAAACTGGACAAACTCATGTGTCAGATTAGCAAATCTACTATTATCAGGACTGTGAACTCCAGGTATTTGAAGCTAAAGCAGACAGGTCCTTGTCGTTAAAGAGATCACAATTGACTAGGTCCTGGTTTGCTTTTCTGTTCCTGTGATAAAATAAAATAAAATAAAAATAATTAAAAAAAAACTGTCCAAACCAATATGGAAAAGAAAAGTATGTATCTCACCTTCCACATTGATAGCCTATCACTGGGGGAAATCAGAGGAGGCACACAAACAGGAACAGAAACAGGAATCATGTAGGAGCACTGCTTACTGGCTCACTTCTCATAGCTTATACAACTTGCTTTCTTATACCACCCATGCAGGACTACCTGTCTAGAGATGGCACTGCCCACAACAAGCCAGTCCCTCCTACTTCAATCAACAATCAAGAAAAGATCACATCAAAATGCTAAGAGGCAGAGCTGATTGCGGGGGGGGGGGGGGGGGAATTTCCTCCTTTCAGGTGGCAGCTATGAAATGAGAGAGGGAGGGGGTATAGGTGTGCAGAGCATTAAAGTGAAAGAAGATGGAATAAACAAAAACTCAAAAACACAAATATAGAAAGAATGTGTCCCCAAAAAATGATAGGGAGGTTTGTTTAAATACCTTATAAAAATCAGTAAGATGCTAGGCTGGAAAGGGTTAGGTATGATAATTGCAGATGCTTATTTTTAGAATCAGTTCTGGTTTTCCCTTTCTATTTTATTTTCTGGTATGGGTGTGTGTGTGTGTGTGTGTGTGTGTGTGTGTGTGTGTGTATGTATATATGTATAAGTGTATATATGTGTGCACGCACACGCACATGTGTGGTGTGTGGTATATCCTTATGAGTGTGTGGGTGTGTGCACTTCTACAAATGGATGGAGAGAGGAGAGCCTGAGCAGGATGACAGGAGTCTTCCTGTATTGCTCTCCACTTTCTTTCCTTTAGTCAGGGTTTCTAATAGAACAAAAGCTTGCCATTTAGGCTAGGCTAGCTCCTTTGTGCAGTTCTGGGGTAATAGGTAATCCCATGCCTGGCGTTTTATGGGCATGCTGCAGATTTAAACTCAGCTCTCTGATGCTTTCAGAGCAAGTGCTCATATACACAGACATCTCCCCAGACCCCCCCTTTATGAATTACTTTCCAGCAGTCAGAACAGTATGTGGCATATGCACGTTGCTCAATGTTTGTTACAGGTTGTTATTAACATATGCATGAGAGAAGTAATGATAGCAACTGTGTTGGATCACCTAAATTATAACCAGATATTACACTTAATATAGTACTTAAATTTTCAAAGAAGAAAATTAATGATTGTCAAGGATAATTCGAGTAGCTCAAGCCATTCTCAAACTCACTGTGTAGCCATAAATGATCTTGAACTATGTACTGACTTTCCTGTTACCACCTCTTGGGTGGTGTGATTTGATTCAGGCATCACCACACCCTGGTGTATGCAGTGCTAGGAATTGAACCCTGAGCTTCCTGCAAACAAGGCCATACCCTATTAACTGAGCTATATCCAAGTCTTAATAATACATTTTTGGGGGAGGTTAGTAGTAAGAATCGAATCTGGGATCTTTTTTCTTTTTTCTCTTTCAAATATGAATCCTGGCTTACCTTTCTAAACTCTGAAGAATTCAGTAATCTAAAACATCTACATATACTTTACCAAAGTTGAATTCAAGGTAGGATGGTATGTGGCTTTAATAGTGACTCTTGTGTGTGTAATAGCCAGTTACTCTAGACATTGTCCTCAGTCCCATCATATTTTCTGGGACTGGCACAGTACTGTTTATAAACAAAGGTTTAAACCAGGTGTAGTAGCTCATACCTGTAATCCTAGCATTCAGGAAGCTGTGGCAGGAGGAGCACCAATAGTTCAAGGCTAGCTTAGACTAAAGAGTAAGAGACCCTATGTTTTTTTGTTGTTGGTGGTGGTGGTTTTTTTTATTAGATATTTTCTTTATTTACATGTAAATTTTTTCCTTTCCCAGGTTCCCCTCCAAAAAACAAACAAACAAACAAAAACAACAAGAACAAACCCCTTTGCCTCCCCCCTCCCCATGCCTGCCACCCCACCCTCTCCCACTTATTGGCCCTGGCATTCCCCTACACTGGGGCACAAAACCTTCACAAGGCCGAGGTCCTTTCCTCCTATTGATAATCGAATTTTCAATCCTCTACTATACACATGCTGCCAGAACATTCAGTCCCACCATGTATAGTCCTTGGTTGGTGGTTAGGTCCCTGGGATAAGTGATTATTAGCCCAGAAGTAAGAGACTCTATGTAAAAACACATGAAGCTTTGGTTTGCTTGCCTAAATTTTTGGAAGGAGAACCAGTTAGCCTGGATTTAATTTCCTGATTAAGAAGCATAAGATAAGACAGGTCTGATCATCTTATCTGAAAGTCATCTCACAAGTGGTTTGATAATGTAGGCTAGTAAATGGTATAGTGGAGCAGGCAAAAATGATCAGAAAAAATGTTTAATGCCATTGTCAGACTATACATTCAAATGTCATAATACCATAGTTTAAGCTCTTGAGTCATAGTAAGTTTCTCCTTAATTAAAATGACTTTATGACAAGTGTACTTGAGATGATATGCTTTCAAAAGGCTTGGCATTAGTATTTAAAGATGTGTTTTACCTCTTCATTGTACTTCCATGCCCTCCGTGTCACAACAGAAGTGATATCTTTCTAAATGTTTGGTGGGATGCTTCTGTCTGGATGGCTTTGATGTTTCAGTGACCTGAATGGTACAGGTTTCCTCCAGTGTACCTGCTGAAGCCTGCCCAAAAGGGTCATAGGAAAGTGAGCTGCTGTGTCAAATCAAAATGCCCTACTACTACATTGAAGGCTGCATAAGAGAACAGTGATTTTCAGAATGAGAGGACAATGCAATCACCTTCAGGCCATGTCTGTGTATGGATAGTGTGTGATAGACAGCACCTAGCAGACATGTCAGTCATATCTTTACCTGATCTGGGGATAGCAGACAACAGGACAAGCATCCCTAGGAGTCATGCTGAGGGTCCTTTTCCAACCACACCAGAGTATACCATGCGAGGCGCAAAAGGATCATGGCTATCACCAAAACTTGGAGCTTTTACAATCTATCCAGACCCATCTTCTGTGATTAATTTTCCTCTCTCCCTGTCTTTACCCTTTTACCTTAACCCCTTTGCATGTGAACTTAGAGCCAAGCACAAATACTAGCTACTTCAAATGCAAGCTGATGTTGGAGGATAGTTGGTGGTTTCTGGTGAATTTGGATACTATAACCTAATGTCACTTGAATTATCCTGGGGAGATATAAATAACCATCTATTCACCTGACATGAGATACCAGAAACAAATGAAAGACATTATACAACCCAAATCTATCTTAGTGAACAGTGAGTGCATTGGGCTTGCTTACCAGGTGTGGCACTCTTTCTGGTAGCATGGATGACTCTAAGCCAGCTCCATCACCCAAAAACCCACCCCAGGTTAGGTGATTATTTGGAACTGCTACATCCCTAAAGTTTCATACATGATTTGAATGCAGCTGACCAGTCAGAGTGTCTCCCCTCTCTGGCAATTGTTACTACTATATAAACTCAGGGACTCCTTGGACACCTTGACATTTTCAGGAACTCCCTGAGTCTTCACTTCCTAAACTGTGCAAGTTTTATCTCCTTTCTAAAATCTTAATGACATTCCCTTCTTCCTTCAGGAGGGAAGATTTTAATTTGGAGAACATAACTATATAACACCTAGCCACTAATCTTAACAGAAAAGTAAATGGGAAAAGACTTTCCATTTTATATGTCCATATGGAACACTGTATAACTTTGAGTTCACCTGCAAAATAATTTCTGTGAGTTCAAAGAAGTAAGAATGATCAGATCTTGGATCAACATTTATTTTGTTGTATTTTTCATAGTGTCACTCAATGTCAAGGATGAATAATCAAATAGATAAGTCTCTGGTTTGTTCATATTTGCAATAGATATAAAAATTCACTTCACTCTAAGTCTCAAAGACTGTAATGTAATGTTGACTGCCAGTCGTATATGATTATTACCATATATATGAAGAAGCTCATAAGCTCTCATCCCTCTTAATTGTGGTAATTGGAGTAGGAAGCTGCAGGGGTCAACCTTAGGTGATCTTCTAATTCACTATTAATGTCAGCAGCCATTTTGCTTAGAATGAGTTCCAGTTGGTCTCTCACCTTCTGTCCTGTTTCTTTACCCAGAACAGTCTGTATAAAACATGGTATTTTATTTACTGCCCAAAGATCTAGTTTCCCAGGGAAGCATGTTGGCTTCCAAATGTATTTATGGCTTGCATGAGACTGACACAGAAGGACTGAAAGGATTTTGCTACAAATTGTAGTTGGGAGCCACCCTATGGGTACTAAGAAGCTAACATAGGTCCTCTGCAAGTTCTCTTAATACCCCAGTCATCTGTCCAATCTTGGGGATGCTTGGTTTAGCAGCATTCCTGGCCTCTAATGACTAGAACAAAGAAAAACAACTTTTTCCTACCTATGACCACCAATAATGTCTCCGGACACTGCTAAATTCCTTTAGAAGCAAAACTACCCTGGTATGAGAACGACTTAGAATAATTTACCTATGTAGGTGAGGAAAACAAGGTAGATTTGGCTTTACCAAAAGATTATATGTGTAATAAAAGGCAGGTTTTGCATATACCTGACTCAAATCTTTGGAACCTGATTTCAGAGCCCTTTCTGATGATGAGTTGCTGAGTTATTCCAAGAAAATCACATAGCCTGGACTGCTTGATGGTATTTTCTAAGAGCTCACCCTTTCTAAGGATAGACTGATCATAAAGAATCAGTTCAGCAAGCAGAGACAGACACACAGCAGGAGAGCATCAGTTACTTTTACCAGTCATCTTCGCACCAATAGTTCTGCAACTTTGTCTGACCCATTCATAGATGCTCTCATTTCACAAAAAGTACGAATATCTTTTTTGTTCATGGATAGTTTCTGTCTGTTGCAAACAATGTGTGAGTGAAACTCAAAGTTGCAAACCAGTTCAGTCAGTCTAGGGAAGTTTCTGGAATGATTTAAATAGCTTTGACAATGTAGGTCGCTATTTTTAAGGCTGAGGTAAGTGTTTGAAAGTGGTTCACACCGCCATGATCTCAGATAGGACTTGCAGAACATTAGGATTGCAAGGATCTCAAGGCTTTTCCTAGGAAAAGAAGAAACTGGACCACTATACCCTAGGTCACAGAGGTTTTTTCCTTCTACCTTGAAAGTGGTCAAGCTCAATAACTTTAAGTTTATGGGGAAAGGTCACTGCTTGTTTCAGCCCCTTGTCAGACTGGGAAGGAAAATTGACAGTCTTTCCTTCTTTCCCCATTCTAAGTGATATACTCCTTTCATGTGAGACACCATCCTATACTAATTACTCGATAGAGGTAATGTTCTCACACTAATGTGAGGCCTCTTACAGACACAGTTCCTAAGGAGGATAGACAGGTCAAGTAATTTGTTCTAGGTTATGGGAAATAAGTGAAAAAGAGACTATTTGTAACCTGGCAATTCCCAACCTTGACTGGATATCAACATTGCCAAAGTATTGCATAAGATATATGTGTGCTTAAAAACTGTGTATGGAAATTTCTAACTTAATGGAGTTTCCTGCATATGGTGATACCAGGCTACAAATGATGTGAGCAGGGCCTGGTGGCATACTATCATTAGCAACACTAGTAGAAGTTCAACAGAAATGCTAGGATCCTGCTTAAGACAGTCTTTAGGCTCTCAGAAATAATCTTGAGGCTGAGGTGCCCTTGTACAGGTCAAGTAAAAGATTTCAAAGGAAGAGGTTTTATAATGTCCCCAGCCCCTGGGATTGTACCTAAGAACTCAGAATAAATTCATTCTGAGACTGTCAGGGGAAGAAGAGTGTAAATATCTCACAAGCATCCTCTTGGACCATTATTGTCCCAAATGAAGATTTCTGTATGGTGTTACCATAGTTGCCTGACCCCTTCTAAGGAACTGAGCATGATTTCTGAATTTGTTAAATCAAAACATCCATTATTTTCACTTGCACATTCTGCTGTCCTCCTAGAACTACCTCTTAACATTCTTTGTAGATCCAGGCATGGTGCCACGTGCCTATAGTCCCAACACTCAGGGAGATGAGCCAGGAAAATTGCTTCGCATTCAAGATTAGCTTAGGCTACATAGAGAGTTCTAGGACAGCATGGGATTAAGAAGGGTTTGCAGCCCCTTAGGACGAACAACAATATGAACTAACTAGTACCCTCAGAGCTCCCAGGGACTCAACCACCAACCAAAGACTATACATGGTGGGATTGATTGTTCTGGCAGCATGTGTATAGCAGAGGATGGCCAAGTTGGTCATCAATGGGAGGAGAGGCCCTTGGCCCTGTGAAGGCTCTGTGCCCCAGTGTAGGGGAATGCCAGGGCCAGTGAGCAGGAGAGGGTGGAGTGGCAAGCAGGGAGAGGGGGGAGGGAACAGGGGTTTGTTCTTGTTGTTTTGGAGGGGGGTTGGAGGGAAAATTGGGAAATATGACATGTAAATAAAGAAAATATCTAATAAAACTAAAAAAAAAGGAGCTCCTGTTTTAAAGTGCACAAAAGAAAATATATTGGTTAAAAAAGGTGCCAGAAGTGAGAGAAAATGGACGCTTGGGAGTAGTGCAGAGGAAGGAGATCTCTAGAGCCTTTATTCACCTAGCAGTAGAGGATTCACTATCTCCCATGGCTATATAATCTATTAAAGCGAAGCTTTCAGTTCTCATACTGCAGAGGAGCCCCTTTCTAGCTCTGGCATCTGTTGTTGATTTTTCTCAAGTCTGTCGTTGATAGATTCTTTACAAGTGTTTTTGTTTGTTCTTCCTACACTTTTAATTTTCTCAGTTCTACAGAAGCTTTTCCAACCCACGGATTTTTACATCAACTCATTAACAGGTGGTTATATCTATGTCTGATTTTAATTAGTCCATAGTTTATTTTGGTGCCCCTTGTCCTAGAGGATCACAGTATACATGCTGTTGCTGTTCTGGAGGTAGTCTAGCAGTGGTTTTCTGGTGCTGCCACTTCATTTTAGGCAGAGACATTATTTGAAAACATTTTGCAGAATGGTTGTTTGCTACACTGTGGACATCCTACCCAGGACAAAATGTGGATTATAATGAAATTCAGCAAATAAAATATAATCCAAGCTTCCTGCAGCTCCTCCTCATTAGAATGCTGTATTTGACATTTCAATTGCATTAGGAAGCCTGTGCCTTTCCTTAGGTGATTAGTATTTTATGTTATGTATGTGGAAAGGGGCCAAGACTGAAAACCAAAGGGGAAAAAAAAGACATTTCTTCTGACTAAAGGGGCTAACAGGTACACAGTATATAATTTGGGATTCCAAGATAAATTGTAGCATCTCTATAGGCAAGCTTCCAAAGTCAAGAACAGTCTTTGTGTCCCTTCTAACTATACTCCAGTTTTGGGGAAAAGTTTTAAACAACGGAATAGACTGTATTGGTGCCTCTAAGAATTTGTTTTCTTGGTCCCATCTTAAAGAGCTTTCCCAATGTGTTCCCCGCTGATATAAAAGAACTACAGTGGGGATTTTTTTTTTTTGCTTGTTTGTTTATTATAGTACTTCAGGGTAGAATCCATGTGTTCTCTCACCTGGGGGAAATAGCAGTTTTTTGTTCAAAACCACCAGAGGAAATTACTACTGCTGACATTTGCATAAGCCAGGAAACAAAAGAGGTGGCCATGTCTTTTCTTTTAATAGTGAACAAGAAGTGGTCCTACAATGACATTCTAAATTTACCAGACCTCTATTAATTTTGTGAATACTTTTGATCCATGCTCTTTATTGGTGGTGGTCACAAGACCAAAAGAGAGTTAAGGAAAAGCAATAGGAGGGGAGGTTAAATTATGCAAATCTTCCTCTGCTGCGGAGGAGTTACAGGAAATGGGCTTGCATCTCTTGATACTGGTTGAGTCACTGGTTGGAGGGATGGTGGTGGCAGGGCAAGGGCATTGACAAGAGGTGTTACTTTGGTACTCACCTTAAAAAGGCAACAGGCTGCATGAAAGCTAGCAGGTTGCATCCTGTGCAAGAGGGCCAAGCCAGAGAGACAGAGGACAAGAGCAGTCCATGCTCTGCCTGCACTCACTCTCTTCTTTCATCTTGCCTTGGTATAAAGGGCTCTCTGGTGGCCACGGCAGCACTGACTCTGAGTCTCTGCAAACGTCATCACTGCTCTTTGCCTGCTCACTTTTGTTGATGACAATCTGGCCTTTGGAGCCACTGCAGGATCTTAGAAGCTGGCTATCAAATGAGCTCCTTCTCTTTGATCTAAGGAACCATATGACAGAGGATGTGGAGTAAGGTTAAAATGGCGTTCCTTCCTTCCTTCCAGAATCATGGGTAAGGACTGAAGAAGTGTTGGGAGTTGATGGGAAGCAGGGATGAACTATACAAGCCAGCAGTTGGTGATCACTTTAGAAACTGGCTACAGGTCTCCAATTAGGGACTGGGAGTGCAATGCTGCCTATCACAGTGGCTTGTCACCAGGAATTATGGCCCATTCCTTTTGACAAATATATAGAACACATTTTAGTCTTTCACTGTACCGACAGGCAAATTGATGTTGGGACCTTATAATGTGGAAAAGATGAGGTGGAGATATTTATTACAAGTTAACAGTAAGGGTTAATTTAATGTTTTATGACTGACTTTGCTTGGCATATGTTTAGTATGAGTATACATTTTATATTTTTGTAACAGATATCTAGAAAACTTCAGTTTGCTTTTTTTCCTTAAAAGCGTAAAACATTAACTTATCTTTATGTGTGCTTCTTTATATGGCAATGTGAAATCTATGTATGTGCCCAAAATCTCTAAATCTCTGTCATATCTAAATATGCATCTTATGGCCAGAATTACAAAGAACTTTGGATCAAAGCTTTCCACAACAAAATTATTTAATTTTACTAACCATTATCTTTCTAGCCATATGGTGTGTGAGTATACTTCCTTCCTGTGTATTCTATGCAAAATAAGTGTTCTGTTGCATGCAAAATGCCGAGTATGCTATCACACACAGGCATTCATTATAGTTGCTTTATGATCAGTTATACACACAGCTCACAATGTAAAGGAATAAGACATGTATCCTTGTTCTGTAATCCAAAAGGCATGTTCAAGAATCAGGGGTGATGATGCTTTCTTTGTTTTCCAGTCACAGGACCAAGTCTTCGGGCTGGCCACCTCCCTCAGGAACCTGGGGCTTGAACCAGGTACCACCCTATGGATGGGAGATGATGACAAACCGAGATGGACGTGACTACTTCATCAAGTATGTTTAAAAGACACCAAAAAAATTGTCTAATGTTTACTTTTAATTTTTTTAAAAAGGTTGATTTATTCTTTGACAATTGTATACATCTATAAAATGTATTTTGTTTATATTCACCCTTTATTCTCTCTCTTATACCCCCTCCCACACCCTCTGGGAACTTCTTATCAACATGCCCCCTTCATATTTTCCTGTCTTTTAACTTTTCTAATAGCCCACTGAGTTCAGTTAGGGTTGCTTACATGTGCATGTGTATGGGGTTATTTACTGGATAACTGGATCACCAGTAATTACCTCCATTGTATGGCAATTCTGGCTCACAACAGAAGTGTACTCTATTAAATATTAGGTCAGGTTCATTAATTGTCTAAAAGTAAAGAATGATGTAGAATCTTGTTATTTCAAAAAGTTTTCAAGAATGCCACTGAGTCGTGTACTAAAAAGATTTTGTATTTTCTTAGCATGTCTTACTGTGAACTTTCTGTGGACACTGGTTTAAATTAGAGATTTTATGACTGTCTTATTTTGTTTCTGTTAAGTGACCATTCATCACAGAATGTCCTGCTTTGGCCATTTTGGATATATTATTTAGTAGCATCCATGGTGTTGTGCACTTATTTGCCACTGCCCATTTCTATGACTTTGGCACCCCCTTACCTTCATTTAGTTCTTATTACTAAATTGAACTACTCTGACCAAAACCAACTTGGAGGAGGAAAGGCTTTATTTACCTTGCACTTCCAGGTCACAGTCTATCACTGACGGAAGTCAGGGAAGGAACTCAGACAGAAACCTGGAAATAGGAACTGAAGCAAAGACAATGAAGGAAACCTGCTTGCTGGATTGTTTTCCATGGGTAACTTAGCATATTCTCTTACATAACCCAGGACCACCTGCCAGGCATGGCAGTATCCATAGTTATCTGGGTACTCCCACATCAACCATCCGTCAAAAAAATACTCCCACAGACTTGTCTATAGTCCTATCTATGGCAATATCTTCTCAATTGACATTCTATTCCCTCAGATGATGATGATTTGTGCAAAGTTGGCAAAAGCAAGGCTGGACGACCCTCTAAAGACATTTTCTAAGCAGCTCATTGTCACTCTAACATAATGTCTGCCACTAAGCCAGTGACACAATTTATTGAAAGTACAGGTAGATATTAAACTGCTTGAGTAATGGCTTCCAGGTACTGTTGAGTCTCCACTTTAATTATATTCATTATTCTAAGTAAAGCAAAGTTAAAAGGTGGATGTGGCCACTGGTAAGTTTCACATGATTAGTAATAAGTATTTGTTTATCCTGCTTTTATGTTCCAATAGCATCTGGTCTCTTTTCTGTCTCCATAATTTTTCTTATTCTCCCCATTTACATGGAGTCATATAATATCTATCTTCTTGTATCTGGCTGATCTAATTTTCCATAAAGTTTTCAAAATCTTATTTATATTACAATGTGTTAGATTCCATTCTTTGTAAATACTGAATGATATTCTACAAAATGTATACATCACACATTTTTATCATCTGCCCCAGGATGATTATGTTGTTTTAATCTCTTGATTACTAAGAATGGTGCTGTGAGCATAGCTGAACAGAGTCCCTTTCAAGGGCTGTAGGTATAGCTTAATGCTAGAGTATTTTTTCTGCATGTACAAGTCCCTAAGTTGAACACACACAAACACAAACTCCTTTTCTCTTTCCACATGTTTGAGGGCTACATATAGAGTTGGAATGGCAGGGCCATGTGAAATTGATGGTCTCAAGTTAGATTCTATGCTTTACTTTTTAAGATACCCCCAGAGTAGTTTCTAGAGTAGCTGTCACCATCTAGATTTTTGCAGTTTTGTGAGATAAGTCTTTATATTGTGGGGTTTTTTTCCTCAAACAAATAGAGTTCAAACTATCTTTGTTCTCCAACATCACTGAAATATTCTTAATTACAAGAAATTAGTGAAATGGATTTGGAATCAGGAAGCACAGTTGGCTAGAGTCCAGTTGTAATTGAATAGAGATTTGAGAGGAAGGGAAAATTTTTTTTTTTTCCCACCACAGGCTATTTTCTTTGTTTCAGCCAAGCTGCCTGGGTATTGATTAGCAAATATAAGATCATATAGAGAGTGGGGATCGTTTTTATATAAGTATCTTCTTTGGGGCTTTTTTACTCCCTACTCAATCCCAAACACAAATGATTGTCCAGGCTTTATAACTCAAATCCCTCCTCCTCTCCATAATTACTGCAGGGAGAAGAAGAAGACCCCCCCCCCAGAGTCCACAACTACACAAGGGACTGCTTCTTGAAAACACCATTGGAAGACTTGTATTTCCCTTTAACCATGACCCATGCCAGGGAATATAGAAGTGCCTTGTGACTTTTGAAGGCCTTTCTAAGGTTGTCACAGAGAAAGAAGCATGAGTGTGGCCTTTGGAACTCAGTCTAAGAACACTCCAAAGAAAGAAAGACTAGTTGTTTGGATCTTATCCTGGTTCTAAGCTGTTAGTTTTGTATAGATTGTCCAAGTCCTTTCTTAAGTCAATGTTTGATATTATAATGTAATGTGCCATCTATCTTCCAACATGGCTACAGATGCACTCAGTTGGCTCAGTTAAAGTAATCCAAATATTTGTAGTCATAACTAGAAAAATAATTGAGACAAAAATAGAGTCTCTAAAGCATGAATTAGGGCTCTATGAAGGTATAGTTCAGACTTATCTGATTAATGTCTAGGGATTTTTTTTTTCTTCCTGTTTGAAAATGTAAGAACGCTAACTAGTTTGCTAGTGAGGAGTTCTGGGAACATTGGCTAACTATACCTTCAGGGTTACTATTATCTCCATTTAACATTTATATGGGATGGGGATGTGTCTGTTTAAGCTTTATATTTCTCTAGTGTTAAGTGTCGAACTCTAAGAGACAATTGGTTATCCAGAAAATTTGTTCTGACTGCTGCTGATGGGTTTGAAAATCAAAGTCACCAACATCATGATCAAAATCCTGAATTAATTTTTCTTGAAATGTAAGCTTCTGTGGTCCGCTCAGAGAATTTGTAAGATGTCCAGCATAGTACTTCTTTGGAAAGTATTTATTCTTTCTCTACTACTAATGAGTGGGATAAATAAGGAGAATTCTTCTATTTAATTCATTTTTGACCATTACAGAGAAATGCTGTAATTATCAGTTTCTGGGGACCACAGGTTGGCACTACAGAGTATTTCTGCATTCATTGGTATTCTTAATTAAAAGAAAAACTGGAAAACTAATGTGTGGTTAGTAATTAGCCCCTTTATATTTAACTTTTCACTTGTCTACATATCGTTTGAAGGAGATTAGATTTTTTGAAATCTTGCCTTGGGATGCAAGTAATCTCAGCATCAAATTGTTGCTTTGGGTGGAGGTGTAACTTTCACTGAATTGATGGACCAAATGGTGGGAGGAATCACACTCTGTGTGTTCAAAACCACAGTGTGATAGCTAAATATTGAGAAAATTCTATCCTTATGAGTGTTCGAGTACATGGCCTAAGACACTTCAAAACTTTTAAGTTATATCTATGTGCATAATTTCATCATTATTTAGGGTAGGGCTGAAAAACTATTTTCTTTATGGAGCTACTGATCCATAAGGTTAAAAAATGAAGAAGGGCCTGAAGATATGGCTCAGTAATGGGAATCACTAGCTATTCTTCCTGAGGACATTGGTTTATATTCCTAGCTCCTACATGTTGGCTCAAAACCTTCTATAACTCCAGTTCCAGAGGATCTAACACTGTCTTCTGGCTTCTGTGGGCACAGTGCATGTACATGGTATACACAAACACTCCATAATACACATATGCTGATGTACACTTGTATGACATTTCATAGTTTGGAAACTAGTGTCTTTTAGAATAGCTTAAAATCAGTAAGATCCTGACTCCTGAGACTGTGGTGAGGCCTGGGAATAGAAAATTTCCAATGTACCCAGGTGATTCTGGTGAATATGGTGGCTGCATTGGAGTACTTTTTCTGCTTCCTTTATTTGCCCTCAGCACACTAACAAGAATCCCATGTTCCTGGTGATAAAATATAGACTAATCAAGTCACACACATTTGCTGAATTAGAATCATTGTGTAAATATGTCAGAACCCTGTTTAGAAAGGCCCACTTTGATTGCTATTACTTGGAGACACATAAATTACCGATTTAGTTTTTGGTGGTGCCAGAGATAGAACCTATGCCTTCATATATACAAATATGATACCATTGAGCTACACCACCAACCTGAAGTATAGTGTTTAGGGAACAGAGAACATTTTTAAGAAATATGGCAAACTGGACACTGTAGTGATGCCTATAATTCCAACATTTGGGAAGTTAAGGCAGGGGATCAGAATTGAAGTCCAGTATTGCCCCCCCCAAAAAATCCAAATTTGAAACAAATGACACAAAACAAAATGTAAAAGTTTTTTAGTTCTTATTACCATTTGGAAGAGAGATCAGAACTGAGGGTGGGATGAAGCCAAATGAAATGGGAGAAACTACAATTAAAGGAAAGACACTTAGGACAATGTATAATGGTGAGGACTGGCTAAGAGAGGGAAGGGTTTATAGAATGAGAAAGGCACAAGAATAAAGCAAGATAGCTGAAATGATTATCACTGCAACAATACCAGTGATCCATAAGACTAAGTATATATGGAGATGGGTACCCATACATATATATTAGCTACAGATATAAATATGGATGAAGTAGAGATGCAGACAGATAAAATATAGATACTAGTATAGATATTAGATCATATATACAGTATTGATATATACTGCCAGCCATGGTTGGAAGTCTATGCTCTGATGCAAAGGAAACAGGAGGGTTGCAGGAAGCCAGGAGGTTGACAAGATTGGGAGGAGCCTTGGGAAGATAAAAGACATCATATTCTCTCTAGGCAAAGACTTCCTTCCATACAGATCACTTGGCAGGCAGGTGCAGGTGGGCACAAGCCCACTTGAAGACCAGAATATAGGCTGACTAGAGGTAGATACTCAAACCTACAGACAGACAAATGCAAGCAAGCTGCTGAAGGCAAAGGCAGTCTAGTAAGAATAGCTATATAAAATTACAACAGTGTTTATTTTTCAGTTCCTTGGACATCCAGGGTCAGCCATTTTGTGCTGACTCAGCTCCCTGGATATCCTATATCAGCCATATTAGCTGACTTACACTGGTTGTCTATAGTAATGTCATGCTGCCTAAGTATATATTGGTGCTTATGCCCTTCTGTTTCCAATATACACTCACCCAGGTGAATCTTTGTTTATGGTACTTTATTTTTTTTAAAATAATTACTTATTTATACAACTCCTTTTTCTTAAAGTATTCTGGTTTGGATAAAACAAGATAACTTTATCTAAATAACATACTACTAATATTAAGAACATCCTGCAGAGACATAAGATTTCATATAATTGACAACCACTCATCAGAGGACATCAACAGGCTCTTTTTTTCATTTGCAGAAACAGTCAAGGGTCTTAAGAATTGAAATATCCATATCTTAATTGCTGTTCAGATTCATGTTTGGACCTATCCCATTAGGGTCTGAGGCCTCAGTTCTTTGAGTCAAATCCATACTAAACACCCTGCATTTTAGGACTTTGACTCCTACTTTGATACTTATCTAAACCTGGTAATGTATGTGCAGGTCAGCTTACCTCTATCTGTACCAAATTAATCTTCCCCACTTAGCAGCGGGGACACAATAAAGATCTGGCCACATGCTTGCTTCCAAAGCTTTCCTTGGCTATACTCAGTATTTATTAAGTACCAGCAACTACTGAGGTTGCCAAAATATGTAAGAAAAATTGCTGTTTTCAAAAAACTCAGAGTTCAGTGGAAATACAAGGATAATAATAGATCTGGCTTTAGAAGCAATGGAGGCCCCCAAAGAGGAATGAATGTAGTATTTTTGACTGAAATGACAGGAATAAAAGCTGTTGCCAAGGGCTTCACTCTCCTGAGAGGCCAATCTTCAGTTTCAATGGAACCATGACTACTTTAGCTTCTACAAAGATACTTAAGTTTCATGGTAAATGGTGATCACCATATGTTACTTTCCCTTCAATATTTTTAATGGAGTAAGAACATGCTTATGTGACTGTAAAGTGGATAAGATTAATACATGGGTGACTCATAAATCTGGTTCTTTCAATTTAGTATGTAGGAGAAAAATATTAAAGCATGAATAAAATAAATACTAGTCAGTTGGCAAGATAAAGGACCATGAGTTAAGTTGGAAGCTATCAATTGACATAGGATGTTGGAAAAGAGACTAAAGGATCATTTCTAAAACTATGGCCTGGTTTTATAAGCTCAAATTTGAGAGACTTTTCCCCATAGACTTTGTCTTCTAGCTATCACCACCCTGTATGTGATGGGGTTAGGGGGTGTCTCTGTGTGTGTATTGAATAAGACACCATATTCTATTATTCTGCCAACAATTCCCATGGTGGGCAATTAAACAGAACCACTGTCTCCTTAATGCAATAGACTTCAATTCTGAATCCTGAATAATAAAGCTTAATAATGAGCTGAGGAAACTTCCACTTTGTTCTCCAGTTTGGACTTGGCCCAACTTGGAAATTGTTGAGCCATCCCTATCTGCCAATCTGCCACTGGTCAATGTGAAATATATTTTTGGCTCATCTATCTCCAGGAGGGAATTATCTGAATAAATACAAGTAGCTTGTATCTTCACCATGCTGTCTTATCAACTACATAAGAACACAGCCAGCTTAAGGAGATAGGATTCAGTCATCACAGAAATCAGAAACAGAAAGACTCACCTCTTGAAAGCCCCCAGCTTTCTTTCTAGAATTTACCTGATTTAATTCAAATATCCCAAGGAAAGAAGAAGTAATTGATTGTCTGCAAACATTATTTGATAGCTGTAGGGCTTTCTTGCAACATTTACTTCCAAGGTTTTATAAGACTCTGACTTAATTTGTGGTTGGAGCTCTTTCCCTGTTACTCTGTGATAAACTCCCTTCAACGTTTTTCTCTATAAACGTTACTGTCAAATGCCATACAGTTGTTGTCGATCTTGTTGTGATCTTGTTGCCATTCTGTTATTTTTTAAAAAATTAATGCAGATATTAATTTCCCATTACATTAAACCTACATATTTAACACTCAAAAAATGCCAAATGGATCTGATTAGATTCATCAAGTTGTTGCCCTCAGTTTTTGGCAATATAGTTCCAGAGGCCTCAGCAGAAATGAAAAGTTGTAACCATGAAGGGAATAAAAAAAGTTATGGTGCTGGGGAGATAGCTCAATCAATAGGCCATGTGCTTGTCTTACAAGCATTGTAACCCGAATTTGATACCCAGCATCCAAGGGAAAAATCCATCTGGGTATGGTATATACACTTGTAATTTTATTGCTATGGAGGCAGAGACAGGCTGGAGATCAATGGCTAACCACTCCAGCCAAACTTTGACTTCCAGATTCAATGAGGGATCCTGTTTCAAAAACAGGATGCTTAAGTGACTATGTAAGAGATCAGTCACTAACCTCTGGCCTACACATGCTTACACACACTTGTTAATACACATCTTCCTACACAATGCACACCTCTCTCTCTCTCTCTCTCTCTCTCACACACACACACACACACACACACACACACACACACACACACACGCTCTCACCCACACCTACCCACAGGAAAGATCTGTTTATGGTATCTGACTGTTATTTTGTAAAGTTTTGAATATCAAAAACAGGCAACTAACAGTATGTTGTAGGTAAGGCAGTATGCCTCATTTGTTGGATTTCTTTTTTTCTGTCTCTCTTTTTATCTCCCTTTCCTTCCTTTCTTTCTGTTTTTTTTTTCTTTCTTGATGAAGAATTTTAAAATTAAATGCAGTTTCAAAGTAAACACAGTGAGTACTGTAGAAAAAGTCAATAATTGCCTCATGGCAAGAACAAATGGCATTCCGTTCAACAGATTCCTTAGGATTTCAAGCATCTAGTCACGGGGAGGGAGGCATACTGTAATTTTGCAACGGTGGGAACAAAGTCAACATGATGGTGTCATTACATGAAATGAAAGGTGATTATGTTCCCTCAGTGCACATGCTTCCGGGGCTGCCATTAAGACTGCTCATTCCCTTCCTTGGAGCAGATTTGTTTTCTTCTAAATCTGACAAAGCACCTATCTGCTGAGTTAATAATTGCTGCTCCCAGCTGGAAGGTAGGTTTTCTGGGCTGATGGAAGGGCTTTAACAGGAAGGCTCAGAATTGACACTATCATTCCGGATCTAACTTGGCATAGAGATCGGGAGCTCTGCCTAAGCAGACTTTTCATGTGCCTGGCTTGTTTCATTTTGTCTTGAAAGTTCGCTGATTTACTTGACGTGGCCTTTACTGAGGACAAAAGCCTGAAACCCTTGGCTTTTTTTATCTAGCAGGCCAATGAATCACATGGCATTTTAATTACCCAAAGTTCCTGGGGCCACTTGACCACAGCAGAGTTGGGGCACACATGTTTAGGCCAAGCTGTGAGAAGAAGCAGGTTAGTTCAATGCCTGGGGTCACCTCTTTCTTCGCCTTTGCTGACTGTGGCCCTAGGGGTCTGCATAAGGTGGCTCACCAAGTCCATTTGGCTGGCAAAGCTGGGAAAAGGAGAAGCACCTGGACAACCAGGTTTCTGTCACAGCCTGTAATTGAAATCCTAGCTTGGGGCTGCCTTGATTCCTTTGACTCACCTTTGAACCTTTTCTGTCTGGATTGAGCCAGCCCTTGCAGAGAGCAATTTTCATGTCACTGCCTATGTCTGGCTCACATGCAGAAACTCTGCTCTGTGCCAAATTCCAAGTGGGTGTTCCTGGCAAATGGATTCGCTGAACTTGAGAATCACCTCTGTGGCAGGTGACTTTCCGTTATTGTTTGCCCTCTTTCATGAAAGGAGACAGAGAGCAAGTGACTGAGGAGGATGGTGTCAGAGAACCATACAGCTTCCCTCCACAGGATGGGAGGCTCCAGTTCCTGTGTACTCTTTATCCTATATCTTCTCTCAAATCCTGAATAGAAACTTGTTTTCAATGGTCAATTTCTGTCAAAGAGCCTGTTCCAGTAGAAGGGTGATGTATTTTGTGCCACTGGACACTCTGATCAATCTAAGTCAAGAGGTCCATGCACTCCAATTTCAGAGAGCAGTCTATTCACTCTGTGTTCCCAGAGCACAGCCTTGGAAAGGCCAGCTCACACTGAGAAGGCTTGGAGGGCTCTCAAAGAAGAGAACAGTTCAGTATCAGAAGGTGGCTCTGAACATAAAACATGAGCTGCATAATTTGGAAGACCCATTACAAAGTGAAACACCAGGATACAAGTGCCGTTAAAGGGACCTTGGTATCAAGATCTACCTTTTGGTCCTGTGATCGCTTCATGAACATACAAGTGTTTGTTTGCTCCTTTTAATTTGCAGTTTCACATCATTTGAAGTAAAAGAATGGGTGTGTTGATTTTTACCATGACTTCTCCCTGGGACTCTTATATTGTAGGAAGCAAGAAGCTATATAAGTATGGATATAAGAGCAGTTGGTTCAGTTTTGCAGTCAGTGACATTTCACAGCACACATATGCAGATGTCTATCTTTCATTGTAACTAGAATGCTGGAAATGCTGCAAAGCTGGTTGTTTTGACTGTCCTTGTTTTGGTTTTAATTTGTTTTATTCTTATTATTTTAATGTTTCTTTTCCATTTTTCTTTCTGCATGTATGTGTATGAGGATACACATTCATATGTGTGCATGTGTGTGTAGAACAGAGAGTAACCTTGGACATTATGCCTTAGAAACAGTACCTACTTTGTTTTTTGAGACAACATGTCTCCTGGTCCTACTGGCCTGGAACTCACTCATGCTATGGTCAGGTGTAATCCAAGCACTTGGGAGTCAGGAGTAGTCAGTGTGCATCACCACACTATTTTTTTGTTTTTGTTTTTGTTTGAGGATTGAATGCTGGTCCTCCTGCTTGGAAGTCAAGTACTTAGTTTACTGTCTGAGCCATCTCAGACAGTCTGTCTTTGTCTTAGTTGTGGTTCCAAGACAGGTTTTCATTAGGTAGCCCAGGCTGACCTTGAACATGTGGCTTTCATGCCTCAGTTTTTTGATTGCTGGGATTGGCAGCATGCCTTGCTGTACCAAACTTTTATTTTAGTTCTTGATATGAGTACATTCTCCTAATGTTCCTTCCCAATGACTTTGCTGGTTACTGAGGACGGGGATTAAAAAAGGATAACTCTAGGTTTCCTTGTCTTTCATTTTCCTACTCTGTTGTCATGTTCAGTGTAGTAGTTGGTAAAAAAAAAGGACATGAAGGACTAAGAAAGGATCAGACAGAATTTCTTGGTTGTCTATGCTTTTTTAGAAGGCCTCATATGTTAGAAATGAAATGCCATTCGGTTATCATCTTGCAACCTCAATTCACTATTTTTACAAAAATCCATATCTTATATAGGCCTCTCAATAATGATCTAGTGAAGAAAAAGCATCTGTTTGGTTATTAACTCAATCTTCATGCCCTGTCAATGGATGTATTGTCTCACCAAAAGTCTACAATTTTCTCCTTCTGCCCCACCCTGAATTGTGTGGTTTAAGTCAGTGAATTGCTTCTATTAATAGTTGCACAGTAGGTATTTTAGGAGTTGGAAGTCATCTGATTGATGTGGCACAAGTTAGTGTATTTCTGCCTTAATGTTAAAAGTGATCCCAGGAAATAGTCAAACAAACAAATACAGGTATGCACTCATAAAACTCTATTGATCAAAACAAACTGGGGACCATATTTGACACATGAGCTATAGTAATTTGCTGTCTCCTGCTATAGAACATGCTGCATTTGAGCACATTTTCATATTTTTAATTCACCAACTTATAAATCCTCAAAATTATTATTTGAAATGTGTGTGGGGGGTACCATGTGCTTTGTATTTGAAATGAATTAGAGTAGTGATTAGTAAAGTTATTTTTCTAGGTGTGCAGAAAGTAAAAATGGGCCATTTGTTTTCTATCGGTTCTTGCATAGTGCTGGCATCTATGACCAGTCTCCTAAGAGTATTCCAGGAACATTATCACAATTTACCAGAGAACTGAGACTTCTAATATGGAACTGTGCCTCTCCCCTCTTGCTTTCAGTGGGTGCTCAGATGAGGGAGATCTATTGATCACAGGGTTCGCAGCTGCACCCCACCTCCAACCAGCACCTTTGTAGAAGGGTGCTGGAGGGAAAGGAAATGATAGCAGTAGGCCAGCCCAGTCACAATGGCATGCCGAAGTCAAGTGCAAATAATTATTAGGGAGATGAAAATTACATAGCAACTTCCTCTTACTAATGGTCTACAGAGAAACAGCTCCATTGTATTTTCAAAAAGTTAATTGTCCATGGTGTTTGGAAGAAATTCTGCTTATTACCCTCATGGAATTCTATAAAGCTGTGGCCCAAAGGTTCCCAGATCACACTGGGTGATGTTCTGTTCCAGACTGTTCTCAGTTTCCAGGACACCTTCCCCCTTCTTTTGTTCTAAGCTCATGGGAAGTTCCTTTTCAAGTTTCTTCAGCTGGTTCTTTTTAGTTCAATATTTCACTTCCAATATTAGCAAGTTGAAATTTCTCCTTAAAGCCCATAGAAAAGTAAAGAATCCTCAGCTTTAAGTATTTGGATAATATTTGATTTCTGTCCAAAACAGAATCATCACTGTTCACCTGCAGGAGAGAAAGGAGACCCATGATGCTTAGCTTGTCCAGCGTAGAGTATTCTTTGGGCAGTAGTAGTAACCAAGAGTGTTTGTTGTATATATATTTACATGGATGCATTTTTAAGGTGGTGACTAGATGGCTGGAGCAATAGGACTATTTCTGGAACATTAGTGAAAATCAGCAAGTGATTTAAGTTTAGGGCAAATTAGCAATCTCCTTACCTTACACATACAGATGCTTCACTACCACAATTTAGGCATTTATGTAAAGCTCAGATTCTATAATAAGACACCGAGAGTTCATTAAAGCCTCATTACTGGTTCACAAATTAGGGCAGCTATTTACCACCTTTTCAAAACTCCTGCTATAATAAAAGTATCTTTCCCAGGCAAGCATGATTGCAGTGGATTCTAACAAGTGGCATCAAATAATAAGGTACTAAAATTAAAGTGAAACCACTCATGCTAGGATCTCAACTCATCTCCAAAGTAAATGGACAGAAATAGTAATCTCTATAAATGTACTTTAGGTACACTAATGTACCTTTGTGTCTTGTATAGAGTTTAAAGGACAAAAATTAAAATAAGAATATTAACAGATGTCTGTACTATACAAAGGAGTAATTTGCAACTTCTATAATGTAAAGTCATAGAAGCAGAGATTTATAGGAGTACAGTTGTCATTTGAAAACAGAATATGGTAACTTAAGGTATGTATGTAACTGTTATATAACCACGAAGATTGAACCAATCACTCTGGCCACAGACATATGACAGCTGCTGCTTAGCCTAAGCCAAAAGTACCCACCCCTAAAGTTAGTGTAGAATCAATCCTGCCTAGAATGTGAAGTAGTGGTATATAGAGCCTGATATAGCTGTCTCCTGAGAGGCTCTGACAGTGCCAGACTAATATAAAAATAGAGGCTCACGGCCATCCATTGGACTGAGTCCCCAATGAAGGAGCTAGAGAAAGGACTCAAGGAGTTGAAGGGTTTGCAGCCCCTTAGGACAAACAACAATATGAACTAACTAGTACCCTCAGAGCTCCCAGGGATTCACCAACCAAAGAGTACACATGGTGGGACTCATGGCTGCAGCTGCGTATGTATAGCAGAGGATGGCCTAGTCAGTTATAAATGTGAGGAGAGGCCCTTGGCCCTGTGAAGGCTTTATGCCCCAGTGTAGGGGAATGCCAGGGCCAGGAAGAGGGAGAGGGTGGGTTGGTGAGTAGGGAGAGGGAGAAGGGGACAGGGTTTTTTTTTGTTTTTGTTTTTGTTTTTGTTTTTGTTTTTGTTTTTGTTTTGGGGAGGGGAAACTGGGAAA
>JADRCD010077394.1:26994-39750 GCA_019843815.1 Montemys delectorum | reverse complement strand
AACCCTAGTGGTCGGCTTTTTAGGACAAACTCTGGCACAGAGGGTTACACCACTATGAAAGAGAGAGTCTTACTCCAAGGCATTATTTTTCAGGCAAAAAATGTACCTACGGCCACAAGTGCAAATACTATCATCCGGAGCGGGCCAACCAACCCCAGCGTTCGGTGGCTGATGAGCTCCGCATCAGTGCCAAACTGTCCACAGTGAAAATAATGAGTGAAGACACCCTGGCCAAATGTGGCACAGGGATGTCTACTGCCAAAGGTGAGATAACCTCAGAGATCAAACGTGTGGCCTCCAAGCGCCAATCAGATCCCAGCATCCGGTCTGTGGCTGTAGAGCCTGAGGAGTGGCTGTCCATTGCCCGTAAACCTGAGGCCAGTTCTGTCCCTTCACTTGTGACCGCTTTAAGTGTCCCTACAATCCCTGTCCCCAAAAGCCATGCAGTGGGTGCACTCAACACCCGTTCAGCCAGCAGCCCAGTGCCAGGGTCCTCCCATTTTCCCCATCAAAAGGCCTCTTTGGAACACATGGTCAGCATGCAATATCCACCTATCCTGGTTACCAACAGCCATGGCACCCCTGTTAACTATACTGAGCAATACCCAAAGTTTGAGACCATGGGGGACCATGACTACTATTCAGTGTTAAGTGACTTCTCCAAACTGAGCATCAACAACATGCATAATCATGAATATTATATGGCTGAGGCAAACCAGGGGGTATATGTTCGGAACCCCGGCCTATGTACCGACAGTCACATGAGCCATACCAGGAATGACAACTATTCCTCTTACAACAACCTGTACTTGGCTGTAGCTGATGCCCATCCTGAAGGCACTTTGAAGCTGCACCGCTCAGCATCTCATAACCATCTTCAGCCTTTTTCCCATGGTTACCATGAAGCCTTAGCGAGAGTTCAGAGTTATGGTTCAGAAGATTCCAAGCAAGCACCCCACAAGCAGTCAGTCCCTCACTTAGCTGTGCATACCCAGAATCCAGCAACTGGAGCACACACTAGCTGTCCTGGAGACTACACCATGCCTCCCAATATCCATCCTGTGGGACCCTCCCAGCCAGGCCGTGCTCTGGTGATGACTCGGATGGACAGCATTTCTGACTCCCGCCTCTATGACAGCAACCCCATGAGGCAAAGGCGGCCTCCTCTGTGCAGGGAACAGCATGCTAGCTGGGACCCATTGCCTTGTACAGCCGACTCCTATGGATACCACTCCTATCCCTTAGGTAACAGCCTCATGCAACCATGTTATGAACCAGTCATGGTAAGGAGCATGCCTGAAAAAATGGAGCAGCTTTGGAGGAATCCTTGGGTTGGAATGTGCAATGATTCTAGGGAGCACATAATACCAGAGCATCAATATCAGACATACAAGAACCTCTGCAACATCTTCCCTTCTAACATTGTTCTTGCAGTGATGGAGAAGAATCCCCACACAGCAGATGCTCAACAACTGGCAGCTTTGATTGTTGCCAAGCTTAGAGCTGCACGTTGACATGACATAGGACTTATTCCTTTACATAAATATGAATACTATTAATACATTGATACTATAATTCTAGTAAGTAATAATTTGTGTTGTGCTTTTCAAATTACACAGTACTTCAATCTTTTAAGTACATAACAACTCTGTGAGGTAGATCTCAGTAACATTTGATTTTATAGAGAAGGAAACAAAGCTTGATGCTAGCAAATGATAGTCAAGAATACACCTAAGTTCTCTGGCCCAATGTCCCATGCCCTTTTCCACTAAAGTGTGGAGATAATGAGGGACAAAACCCAGGAGGCCTAAGTGCACAAGAAACCCCAAGGGAACTCATTACCATTATTTTCTTTCCATTTTCTTTTTTAGTTTTTTAAGACAGGGTCTCACTTTGTAACCCTGGCTTCTGTAAAACTTGCTATGTCTACCTGAACTCAGAGAGCCACCTTTCTCTGCCTACAGAGTGTTGGGATTGAAGGTGTATGCCACCACACCCAGCTACCAGTGTTTTTTCAGTCACACATTCCATATTATAAAGTGTGGATCATCTGTCCAATTTAGAAAACAAATATATGAGGATCAGATTGTATTGTGAATTAACCTTTAAGGGTTTTTTATAGATATATTTAAAATCAAAAGTAAAATGATTTTATTGCATGGGTATCTGATCATTCAATATCCTTAACCAAGTATAGGGTCACATTGAGGCTTCTAGAGAAATAGTTAAACCTTCCTCTTAGCAATTCTACTGCATGTATGAATTTATGTATTTGGTTTCAGATGTGTTTGTATCTCTGGTATCAACTTTTCTATAGTGATGAGATGGTAAGCTCTATACAGTCTATAGTTTACATCTGTATAGCTCACAAAAACAAGTTGATTTTGTCACATTTTATAGTTTCAATTCGATTCGAAAGTGAAATCACATGGCGACATTTGAATTTTGCTGTAAATGTCGAGTAAAGCAGCTGTATTTCTTCTACATATTTTACTTGACCACATTCATTAACCATTCTTAGCTTTCAGAAAGTCTCTTCACCTTAGCAAATTAGGGGTCAGGCTGAAGCCTTCTATAGAGGAACTAGTCTATAAGTTCATGTTCAACACTTAGTATGTATATGATACACAAGTGCTAAAGAGCCAGACCAGAACCAAGGGACTTACTAGAAGAATCTACTTCCCTTATCCCAGGAGGGATGGCATTAAGTGATAGCTACAGAGTTGGAACTTCTGACCAATTCAACATTACAGGACAAAGTGTAGTGAAAGAGAGTGCAGAAGCATACAAGCCACTCTCTAGCTGTCCACCCTTTGAGCAATAAGATCAGTAATCAGTAGAGCAGAATGTCTTTAGGAAACAAAACCAGGGTATTTTCTAGGTGGCAAAAAGCAGTTTCCAAAGGGGAAGTGTTCTGTTATGCACTTCAAATCCATGCAAAGAGGGTGCACTGGATTAGATCATACTGAGATGCATTATTAAAGAAGGTATGACTTTTGGGCCAGGCAGCACCATTTGCACAATTTGAATCTTACTCTAGGTAGAATCATTTGTAGCTGCATGCCTCTACAAGGGGCATTTATTGGTTTTTTTTAAAAGATGCATTAAATGAGCCCTCCTTTCTGAATTCACTGTATATTTCAACATTTTGAACCATGACCAGCTCCCAATTTCTGAGGCTGGAACTTACTAACTTCTACAGTCCTTTTTCATGAGAGTTGAGAAGGCCTGGCCTTGGCCTTTGTTTCTTCATGAGAAGGTGTAATACTGCCTATAAATGTTTCTTACTGTGAAACACTCTGAATGTGAGGCTGTAGTCAGGGTTGTTTCTGGTGGTTTGATAATGGCTTACATGCTGCTTTCCAGCTTTCTCTCTCTGTGAAAGTTGATGAATAGTACATTTTAACCAGTATTCACTTAGCCACAATTTTACATCTCTGTACCCTCTAATTGTTCCATTCCCCAGTATGCTGATAAAGTGTAACAATATTTTTCTATCAAGTAGCTCCATAAAAACTGACAGTTGCCTCTGCAGTGCTTGTTATCTCACACAAGCATCTCTTCATACCTTGAACTTCTCGATCTTCTAAATCTTCCCCTTGACTAGATCAGGGTATTTGACAATCTTAGAATATTCTGATGCCTTTGTACAATTAGTTCATCTTCCTACCAATGACACTGAAGTGTCCATTGGCTTCCCAATTTGCGGGAAAGCCCAAGATTCGTCTTGTCACCTGCAATTCATCTGGAATATGTTCATGTTTAAAATTCAAAAAAAAAATTGTAAGCTCCTCCCAGTAGGGGGAGTTTTTTAAAGATAGCATATATATTTTTTACTTTCTAAGAAAGGATTGCCATTGTTCTCTCCTTGTAACATGTGTATGAACCAAAGCAGCTAAGAGCAATGCCTCAAATAACCAGAAATGACCTTTTGTTGATACAAATTGTATCTCTTTTTCTCCTGATTGTATAGAAACAAATATACAAAACTCATCTTAAACTATGTTTAGTACTTAATTTTCACCATATTTGTGGCACTGTGTGTCACAGGAAAGTAGCCCAGGGGTCATGAGGGAGCTTTTATTTCCAAAGGGCAGTAGTAGTTTATAGACAAATAGTTTTCAAGGCCTCTTTATTGTTAGATGCACAACTATTGTGTGTACCATCTGCAACATTGTGGTTCTCTTTAGCCTATAAATTTAATATGTCCTTATAAAAGGGATTTTTATAAAGTGTCAATAGTAATACACCATATGTAAGAATCTTTAAGGAGCTGTATAAATATGAATGCATAAATAAAACTTGGTTCTTACATTAGAGAAACATTTTTTTATATCAAGATCTGCATACTTCTTGACTTTTCCATTTTGTCTATAATTATAAAATAGCAAATAAAGAAGAGCACTGAGACCTCGGTAGCACCCTTCAAGGGGCTAAGTGTGTTGTCCTTCAGGATACTTACCTCCAAGTACACAGCAGGGGTTAAGGCACAGTGTTCTGTGTGGTCTTGAAGAAGCAGCGGATTCTGTAAGAGGTGCTTTGTCATTTGAATTCCTTCACTGATTTTTCTGACCTCATAGCAAATCTGTGCCTGTCCAGGCCTTAGACTTTGTATTTTCTGATTTTCGTTTTCTTGTTGTGACCTTATTATTATTGTTGTTTTCATTTCCACCTAAAGGAGAAATGTGACTCTGGCAGGGCATGGGCAATCCAGAGCACCCTTTCTATAAGACAGCTCAAAGAAAGAGGAGCCTTTTCAAAGGTAACACGGAACTATTGAACTCACTTAAGGTACCAGGTATGGAAGGGAACATGACAGATGCTTTATGGAAATGGTCTGTAAAACTTTTCTTCTAAGCAATGAAGCATATGGCACGATTTTTCTTCCCCTTCCTTATTCTCTCAAACCCCTTCTAGTTTCTAAGAGATTACTACTCCACCATCCTTTCTTTTTAAATCTCGGAATAAATAACCTTTATAAAATAATTGAATCATTAATATCTATTAATCTTTGTTACAGTTTCCCTCTAACGTGGAACAGTTCGTTGTGAAGAGGCTCTCAGTTAACATTCTATTTGTGCTCTGAGCGTGCGCCTTTGTACATGTGCCCTTTTGGAGGGCCAACAATTCCAATAGAGTTGGTTTTGCTCTGTAAATCAGGTTTGGATTTGCACAGGGAAAGTAATGCCAAGCTGTCCAAAGAGCCCCGCTCAGGTCTCCTCCTAACCCTTCTCTTCCACCTCCTAGTTTGCTTCTCTTCAGGTACGAAACTGAGGAGTGCATAATCTTCAACCAAAATGGCACTAGTGTTAGTTTTCATTTGAAACCAGTGTATTTCTAGAAGTTGCTTGTCTAAAGTAGTCAATGCCTCTGTGAAGACTCAGCATATTTGATATCTATTGTATTATAGCTAGCTATACACATAGGCAGATTGACTATTTTTTAGTCCTGGATTGTGTATCATTGAGCTATAGTAATTTGTTTTATCCATTTGTGGGATTAAACAGTATTGTTTAATGGTTGTAAACTTTTTATAAAACCACTTTGGGTTCCTTGTTTGACCCAAACATAATGTAAGTCTCAATGACAAAATACACAGAGCCAACCTGAGGTGAGTGAACATATAACCCTTCCCCAGTTTTGTCTGCCTCTATAATGCATGTGCAATGCTTTATACAAGATTCTCACTCGCATGAATGTACTTATGACTTCCTGAGGTTTTTATTTGTTTCACCTGTAATTGTGATGAAAATGCTGTATTGTTGACAACAATGAACTGTAAACCTACTTATTGCATAAACTTTGTCTACTAATCACTGATGGCTCTTTCTTTAAGAACATCAGCAACAAGTAATTGCACACACAGACATGCACGCTCCAATTTGTTCCTGAAATACTAAGCATATGTCCTTTTGAATTACACTGTTAAATAAACGATAGGGAACAGATCCCCATTCCCCCCTCCCAGAGTTCACCTGAACTTTACCAAAGTCTTCTAATTTTGTATTTCTTGTGGTTTTATGGACTCAATCCAAAGTCTTACAAATGCTAGAAAGCATTCTACCACTGAAGTACATCTTCAGCCCTTAGCTTTTTGCTATGTACTCTAGACTGGCCTTGAACATCACACACACGCACAAACACACACACACACACACACACACAATTTGTATACAGCCATGACCTCTCAGTTCTTCTGATTTTGCCTTCCAAATGCTGGGAGTACAGGTTTGCTTAGAAAATTCACTTTGTTTTCTTTCTTTTTGAGACAAGGTTTGTATATAGCCACCAGTCACGTATATAAAACACGATGTTTCAGAAAAACAGATGATTCCATAAATATTTATTGAGGACCTGTCATGTATCAGGCATTGTTCCACATTCTTAGGCAATAGCACCCAATATGGGATTTATGTTTTTTTCCCCAGAAAACATTTTTCGTGTGTGTGTGTGTGTGTGTGTGTGTGTCTGTGTGTGTGTGTGCACGAGTGCACATGTGTGAGAGTAGGCACCCACTTGTGCTCGTGTGCACATGTTAGGGCCAGGAAAGCACAAGGGTTTTCCATTATTGCACTTTACCTTATTGCCTTGAGACAAGATATCTTATTGAGCTAGAGTCTCACCATTTTGGCTAAGATGGACTCCCAGACAGCTCTTGGAATGCAGCTGTCATTCCCTCCAATGCTGGGATGCAGCCATGCCTGGACTTTAATGCAGGTAATGAGGATTCTAACTCAGGTCCTCTTGAGCCATTTTCTCAAATCCTGAAAAGCCATTTTCTAATCTCTCCTGTTACATATGAGATAAATAGCCTGCAAATTATGGCATGATTTGCCCAAGGTTGTTCCAGTTAAGAACTGGAGTATGCCTGGAACCTGTGTCTTTCAGCATCTCAAACTCCACTTTGCATGAAAATAATCACTATAACTTGTTGAAGTTATAGTCCTGGTTTTTCCTCACAACTCCATTTTCCCAGAAATAAGACTCAAACTCAAAATATAGTTACAAATACCTTGGCCATATAGTTAGGCTCTTTTCTTACTAGACTGTCACTAAAATAACCCTATTTTAACCTATATTCTACCACATGGCTGGTTACCTGTGCTCAGGTACCTTATGTCCTTCTCCTCACATTTTCCCAGGCAGATCTTCCTGAGCCTGGCTCTACCCCAGAATCCTTTCTCCTTCCAGATGTTACACTTTCTACTTCCTGCCTAAGCCATAAGCCATAGGCCATAGGCTTTTTAATTAACAAGTGATGCATCCATACAGTACAGATCACCATCTATGTCAAACCAGATTGTGGCCTATTCTCAACCTTTTTGATTCATGTCAGGAGTGGGATCTAATAATTTGCACTCCAAATATGAACCCAGGTGATGTTCAAGAAAATACTGATCTACACCAACCTAGCAACTGCTTGTTGGCCACAGGTCAGTCACTTCTTCTTTGTCTGTCTCATTATCTCCATGCACTTAAAAAGCAGGGGATTAATCCAGGCGGTGGAGGGGATTAATCCAGGCGGTGGTGGTGCACGACTTTAATCCAGAGCACTTAGGAGGCAGTGCCAGAAAGATCTGAGCTGGAGGCCAGTCTGCTCTACAAAGTGAGTTCAGGACAGTCAAGGGCTCTGTTGCACACGGAAAGTATCTCAAAAAAAAAAAAAAAGTTGGGGACTAAAGAAAGTTAGGGGTAAAGAAATCTGGAAAAAAATAGGTAAAAAGTATACATATATTGGTAGGGGGAGGCAGGTAGAAGTAGGGGCAACCATACTAGAACTATTATTTTCAAAAGTGTTTTCAAGTGGAAAAACTAATCTTTAAAAGGCAATATCATTTAAGCTCCCCAAACATACACAGTAAAGTAAGAACTCCTCTCAGGTAGACTAGAACTGAAAGCTTGTTGGCAACATCCCCCAGACCACAATATATGAATACCCATATTTTCAAGTTCCTTCTTCATGTTTAATCTAGTTCATTGAGGATCTTTCCACTTCAATTCTCCAATATGCCAGAAAACCTTTATCCTTGTGGGAAGAGACGCTGGGGGCAAGGGGGGGCTTTGTCTAAAGGCAGTGGTGGCACACGCCTTTAATCCCAGCACTTCGGGAGGCAGAGGCAGGCGGATTTTGGCAGATTTCTGAGTTCAAGGCCAGCCTGGTCTACAGAGTGAGCTCCAGGACAGCCAGGGCTACACAGAGAAACCCTGTCTCGGAAAACAAAACAAAACAAAACAAAACAAAAACAAAAAACAAAAAAAACCAAACCTTTGTCTAACACAATGCACAAGCTTGCTTTGTCAACACCTGCTTGGTTACATGGAAAAAGTCTGTTGAGCTGGTGGATTCATGGAATTCTGACGACACTAAGGTATTTCTTAAAGCTCCAAAGCCCACTGCAGGAATATGCTGTGTCTTTTCTAGGCCAAAGGACAGAGAATGACAAATATGGCATATTTTAGCTTTCAATTCCTGTTTCTTATTAAAAACTGGATCCTCCTCCCACTCCCTGCTACCTCCCATCCTCACACAGACCCAAGCCTCAGATGTTCACTAGGCTTTAGAGCCAGCTGTGCCTCTTCTCTGAGTCCTGATGCTTTTAAGTAGGCTTGCCCAAATTACAGGGGAGGGGGATACAGAAATAAGTTTAAGGAGCCAGGCAGAAGATATGCCTACAGTCTAGCTAGGAAAATATTCAGAAGTGGTATACTTCAGAGGTCTCAGGCTCCAGCTTGTACTCAAGAGCCTTGTTACCATCTCACCATCTTTAGAATAGCCACAAAGTAAAGGAAGAATTTCACTGGTCTACCCCATCTCACAAATGCCATGACAAAAATCCGTTTATTATTTTTCAAAACACAACAGAAAATGGGGGGAAAATCATTCAAATTTTCATTGTGGTAGAAAGCTGATCTGTCTCTCAGGTTGTCCAGTCTGTACCATGAGTAGATTCTGGACTGAGCTTTGCCTGTGGCAGGGCTACATGGACTTGTAGCTCAGGACACGTGTAGATCAGGACAGCCATCAGAAGAGTTGCAGGCCAGCTTTGAGCCCATGCATTTGTCCTTGGTTCCAGAGAAGGCCCTCCATGTTGCCACTGCTGCCGCTACTGCTAGAGCTGGTATTGCTGCCACCACAACACAGGCTACAGAGAAAATGGGCAGTTGGTCAGGGACAGGGACAGCTCTAAACTCTGCAGGGAACTTGACATGTATGTGTCTGTGGGAAGAGCCAACCTCCCGCCTGTCTTTATAAAGAAGAGACAGGAGCTACTCTGACAAGTGATTTCAGATGAGAACCAGGGGTAGCTCTGCCCCCAGCCTCCCCTCCCCCGCAAAAACCTTGAAGGGTAGAACTAAAATGAAGCATTATGCAGAACTGCAGTATAGAAACTTGGCATGCAGAGCTTAAGATTAAGGGATTGAAGCCCCACCCAGGAAGATAAAGAGGCTGCCTCAGCAGGGCCTCTTTCCAAGGCCTAGAGCTTAGGGGCCCAAAGAAGACTTGGCTGGATACCTCCCTCGTCTAATAACTAGTTAACAGCTAAAGATGAGGCTTGTGATATAGAGATAAGATGGTCCAACTCCACCCCATATTTTAAGACTGCTTGAGGTACATAGGTACCCTCTGTCTCTCTAACCTGGCTCAAAAACACACAAATCCCTGCTTCCTTTAGGTCAAAGGACTTTCCAACTAGATGAGGTGACATCCTTCACTCACTCAGGCAGATCTAAAGTTACACTACTGTAGCAGAAAAAAACCTTAGAAGTACTCTAGTCCCACCCTTTCCCATCACCCATAACTTTACAAACAAGGAAACTGAGGTCCAGAGTTGAGTAAGAAATGATTTGCCCAAAGTCACATTGCCAAGTCAATGGTGAGGCTGAAGAAAGAATTAAGGTGGGCATTTTATCTATCAACTACTAATGGCAGAGGGCTAACAAGCTGGGACAAGTCAACAGCTCTACCAGCACACACTTTCCCCTTTATATCCCGGCACTCATTAGGCCAAGCTTTCCTAGGGTCAGGTTAGTTGGAAGAGAATGGGTCCTCTAACAGTGGAATCTTGTAAAAGTAACTTAGTTGCCTAAGGTAACTGTAATCTTTGAGGTTTACTGCCTCCATCTGCTAATCTAGGCCTAGCCCTAGAAGCTTCCAGCCTCCATACATTCTTATCTAGGCCTAGAAGGTTTTCGGCCTCTGAGACTTACTGCTGAATAAACTCACCTTTTCCAGCTCTTTCTGAGCTCTGATTGGCTGGTCAACTCAGCTGTTCTGGCTCAAAACTTCTCTCAAAGCCAACTGATTCAATGTGGCTTCTCTCTAGGCCTCTCCTGAATTACTCTGCTTGGCCTCAAACTAACTCTAGCAATCTGTTCTAATCTTCTGGATCCTTCTCATTCTCTGGCCCATTCTGTCTTTATGAAGGATTAAAGGTGTATACTAAGGGCTGAGCCATAGCACAACTAGAAACAGGTTTTCTCAGTAAATAATACAGTCTTGGGGTTAACAGTGTGATCAAATATCCTCAAACAGAATTCTACTTCTAACTGGCTTCCACAGCTACCTCCTCTATTCATCTGATTTGGGGACACTTGGCTTCTAGAGCTCTCTCCCAAAAGGCCCACGTGAAAGGGAGTTCAAGTCCTCTCCTAGGGAATAAGCAAGCAGAACAGGAAGGGACTCTCAATTCCAATGTCCCAAAGACCAGTTCATACACAGGCACTTGTGCACAAACTGGTCTCAACCTGCAAGGGATATTTGATATCATCTGTGTGGCAACTTCATCAATTCCCTACATTAGGGTAAAGGAATCCTAACAGGGCACAGCTGCTGACTCATTTACCCTACTTTGTTTCTTATCAAAGAGGTGAGAAATCCCACTGCCACAGGTACTCACCTACTCTTGGCCTTCTGGGGTTCTAGCCGGTGCTCTATTACAGGTTGGTCCAAAAGATACATGGTGTCATAATTATCCAGCATAAGCTCTGATGGATCCTCAGTCTGGCCTGGTAGTCGGCCTATAGGGAATGTTCTCCATCGTACATCTTCTGTAGAACAAAGAGAGGAGAAAAGAATGAGCTTTTGAAAAGTCAAAATTATACTCACATTCAAAATTACACTCAGATTCCATTTTACCTCAGACAGAATGGCAGCCATTAAGAAAACCAGTAACAATAAATGCTGGTAAGGATTTGGGAAGGGAACTCTGATACACTGCTGATAGGAATGTAAACTAGTCCAGCCACTGTAGAAGTCAGGGTAGGGGTTTCTCAAAACAAACAAAAACAACAAACAAACAAACAAACAAACCCAGAATACCTTTCTACCCAGGTATACTACTCATGAGTATTTAGCCAAAGGACTCTATAATCAACATATCACACAAATATTTGCACATCAATAGCTAATTCATGGAACCAACACAGGTGTCCAAGAACAGAGGAGTGACTAATGAAAATATGGCATACATAAAATCAAAGGTTTTTTTCAGCTCTCAGAAAGAAAATGGATGCAGCTGCAGAAAATCATTAAGTACGCCAATCTCAGAAAGACAAATATCTTGCTTTATCTCATTTGTAGTTTCTAGATCTTATAAAGATGCATATGTACTGTGTTAGACATTAATGTAGAAATTTTAACTGTCAAGAGAAATGAGGTGAACTAATGAAAGAGGAGTTATGAAATGAGGATAAGGGGATATGATGAGGAATATGTTTAGCATACAGTGTATACTTTCATGAAAACTTAAAAGATTAATTTTAAAATATCAATAATGTTTACAGAAAAAAGTGGGTTGATAAGCTGGTTTTCCTACTAGTACACAGGCCCACCCTCATCTACCTACCCAGCCCTCTTAGCCAATTCAGCATGGGCTTTCTGCAGATCCCCTGGCTCAATCCTCACTGGTACCACTTCTCAAAAACACCTCTTGGTACATCTTAGCACTCTCTAACTCTTACCCCTGGATGCTTACATTATACACACATAGCTACAGACATCTTTGTTCTTTCTCACTTCTTCTTAGGTAGATCGCCCCATAAACATGGACATCTCCAGATGTGCCGATGCATAAAATAACAGAAATCACAGAATACTCACAGCATGCCTTCTCCATAGCCACCAATACTGAGTATTATCTGAGTGATTGAAATTGTTTATACAGCTATACCCCCCATGATGTGTTTGAATGCCATATACTTTCTTAGTGGCCTTGCCCAAAGATACATACACACACACCTAAGGAAAGATACTGACTCAGGTAACATGCTCCCTATGCACTGTGTACAAAGTTATCACTCCCCCAGATGCACAGAAAGAAAACCACATATTCTATCCCACAAAGATATGCAGAGAAGCACACACATTCCATTCAATGAATGCCTCATACTCCACTTCCAGCCTCCTACAACTCACTTGTAGGTGGAAACCCCAGAAATCTTAATGTCATCACACATGTACACATGTACACACACAACCACAGAGGAAGGGAAGAGAAGAAGAGAGGAAGGAATGATATCAAGGAGGGGAGAGGGAAGGACTTAACATCATAACTTTCTTAATTCATATTCTACAACTTCACCAAAACATACATACATGAAGATGTTCCACTATGGGATGAAACATAATTCTCCCTGTCACACACCTTTGGATGTATGAGATTTAGCCTTGGATCAATTTTTTTAAATGCAAAAACCATAGAAACCACTCAAGAAGTATTGTTCCCATGTTATATATTATGTATCGAATTATCAGTG
>JADRCD010077394.1:0-26894 GCA_019843815.1 Montemys delectorum | reverse complement strand
CAGTGTTATCTCATAAATATACACAATTAAGTGTCAAATGAAAAAATGGACGGGCTGAGGTTATAATTCAGTGGAAGAGCACTTGCCTAGTCTGCTGATTTACGGGGTACAAAGAGAAGAGCTACCCCCAAAACTGCCCTTCTCTCTACCCTTGGCCCTTATAGAACTTGAATCTGCTTTAATGATCTCTAGCACCCAATAATATAGATATTTGCACACACAAGGATCACTCCCTGGGTTCTATCTAATAGCACTGAGTTGACTATTTCCAAACCTATGTGTATTATTGCTCATGTCTCTTTAGCCTGACATTCTTAAACATATCCCCCTCAGTGACAGCACAGATACAATTGAAAATGATTGTCTCATTGCCTAGTCATAAACCCCTCCCACAGGCTCCCAAGTCTTCCCTCATATAGATACCTCCTGGATCTCATGGTTCTTAATTGATTCTCCTTCCTCTTCAAAAAATATGTACAATACTATGGCCTATTTGAGATTCTTTTCACAGTCCCAACTTTTCTCTTATACCCATATCTAACCCCACCCGACCCTACCCCACAGATAAAACTGTTCCTGTACCAATTCTTCTCTCTTTTGTTATTTGGAAAAACCCCAACTTTATTTTCTTTCTCTTCTCCAGGTACACAGGCCATGTCCCTGTCTCTGGTGTCCATGTACATATAAACACGTAGCACCCCATACTGACTGTTCTACTTGCTCCATGTCCGCCTCCCTTGAGGCTCCTCCTTCTTAAACTAGATGAAGTCATTCAAAGGAAGACCTTCAGAGGAGCATATTGACGTACTCACTCCCCATCACCAGGCTTCCCTGTATCCTTTCTGAGCTTCAATTTCATTGACTTGGATGAACATCTAAAATCTGAACCACTCCATATTTTCTTTTGATCCAGTTTCTCTGACTTAGTGCCCTGGGTTTGAACACACACAGCAAAACCCAGTTTTACCACACTGAGTGTACATGAAAGCATGTGATCCGATATAGTTTACCCCTCACCTTTCACATTCTTTTGTTCTTACTACCCAGGGCTCACACACAGCTACTTATATGAAACAGCAATCAGTCTGACAGCGGTTCCTGATGCTTATATACTCCAACCTAAGAGGAAAGCCACTTGCCATTCATGTATCCAGTTGCCTCTGAGGCTTGCCATATACTGTTCACATCTTACTCCTTTCTTATCTATTCTCTAGGGAGAAGGAAAGCCTCAAAGGTCGGCCAGCAGAGCATAGCAGTATCAAGCTATAACCTTACCAACTCAGGAGGCTGAAAGATGAGAGGTCTTCAGGCAATCTTCATTTCAAAAAGAGTTAAAGCTGTAGGGATACTGGGGTATGCAATCAGAAGGCTTAGGCCACAGGATCTCAAGTCTGAGATTACACTGTGACACTCAATCTCAAGAGAGGTGGGAGGAGAGGCAGAGGGCGACAGAAAGGAGAGGAGGGGCCCATCAAGAATGGAGGGAGTCAATGATGGGAGAAAATAAAAGTGGGTGTAAGGACTACTTACCAGAGCTTACTTGCCATGCTGAACCCTGCAAAGCTTCTCTTTTCTGAGACATGATCCTACTGTTCTCAAAAACACAGGATCCCTGTGCAAGAGAGAACCCCCCCACTTCCATCCTGTCTTCTTCATCCTCATCATCATAGTCGTCATCTTCGTCATCTTCTTCATCCTCATCTACTTCCTCCTCTTCTTCTACGTCATCACTTTCCTCTACATCTGCCTCCATCTGATCTTGAAAGACCTTTTGCTCCTCTTCCTCCTCCTCCTCCACCTCCTCCTCCTCCTGTTCTTCTTCCTGGTGCTCCTCCTCCTCCTGGTCTTCCTCTTCCTCCTCTTCCTCCTTCTCCTCATCCTCTATCTCCTCCTCCTCCTTCTCTTCCTCCTCATTCTCCTTCTCCTCCTCTTGCTTGACATCCTTAAGGTTGCCTTGCTCCTTCTGTTGAGTATTTTCTTCAGACTCACAGTTGGTACCCGGTGGTTGTAGGTCCTGATGTAAGGTATCCAGTGTGTATGGAGCTTTCCCAGTGGAGGAGGAGGAACCTTCCATTGCTTTTGCTAAGCTATTCTCTCCATTCTGAGTATAAATGGAACAGACTCGCAGGAGTTTCTCCTGCTCTTCATCTGGCAAGACCTGTCCCATGGATTTGAAGACTCTAAGCAAACAGAGGGACAGAGTAGGGAAAAGGTCAGTGTCTCAAAGTCACCTCATAGCTAAGCACTCAGGAGTTTGAACTTGCTCTATGAACTTCACACCTGCCTCTGAAAGGCAGCACAACAGAGCAGACAGAATGCTAAACCAAACAGGACCATGTATGCTGAACCAGCTCTCTGGTACATCTCTGTTTTACTTCTTATTACTTCTCATTAGAATGAAGACAATAACAGAATCCAATTTCTAGGGTTCTTGGGGAAAAGAATTAGGAAAGCTCACATAGAATGCCTGGCAGAGTGCATGGCACATAATGGCAAGCAATTAACGATAGCTACTAGTCTACACTGAAACACTATATAAATATACAAATGAGCTAATAGGCATGCAAGGCTGGAAATGAGAACGGGAGAACACTGGAGGAATCTGTCCTGGGGACCAAGGATATGGAGGGCAGTGTGCTGGCTTCTTCTGCATGGAATACAATATGTGATTCATTATGGAAGCAGCTATAGCCCAGCCTGGAATGGAGGGAAAGAAGGAAAACAGCAGCAGTCAACTAGACAAAGTGAACGTGGAGGGGAGGCCTGATGAACACTGTGAATTGACTGTGGATGCTATAGGAGCTAAGGGGAAGCAGAGAACACAAGGAGGATGTAGAGACTGGGGGAGGGCTTCATGGAGGTGAGGCCCAGGTGGCCCAGGGGCAAGAGGGCGCACACTGTCTGTGGCCAGAGTAGCCTGGCTGAAGGGTAAGGCCTGTGTCGGGGAGCTGGAGGAAGAAAAGGCTGGGAAGGGAAGTGTGTGCATTATGGGGCAGGACACCAGCCACTCCAAGGACAGGTCAAAGTTGCCATTTCTGAAGATCACCATGTTAACCACAGGGAGGACCACAAGGGCAGGGCAGGGCAGGGCAGGGCAGGGCAGCGCAGCCTAGAGGCAAGAAGACCATGGAGGCACGTGTCTTCACAATCCAAACCTCAGGTAATGTTGGGAGACATGGGAGGGAGGGAGGGAGGGAGCTGTAGAAGACAGACACACAGCAGCAGAGCCCAACTTGCTGACCAATGGAGATGGTCAAATAGAGGAGTATTAAACAAGATGATACTGTGCACATACAAGACAGTGCTCACAGCCAAACCACTAAGAGATAGAGAGCTGCTAGGGAGGATGAAGGTGAGCATACTTCCTTCACAGAGCCTGGCCTCTTAGAGGTAGCCTGCACTGTGGGACACACAGCAGGAGGGAAGGAGGGGGCACATCCTTCTAGAAGTGTCAAGTGTGAGGCATGCATGCTTTGTGAAGGGAGCACAAGCCATGCATGCACACTGGTCACATGTGTCTTTGGCGACAGAGCTAGGATCTACTGACTAGACTGGGAGTTCCTGTTGGCAGGACTCATTTCATATTCCAAGAGGACACTGGTTCAAATTGAATTGATCTCCTGGCTGGGGGAAGATCCTGAAATGCTTACAACTTTATGTGAGGAAAAGCCAAGAAGAAACCCTCCTCTCCCCTCTCTGTCGTCCATTAGTGTGATTAATAATAAATATCCCCAAGCACTTGGTGCTGACAAGACACCTCGTCACTGCTGCTCATTACCCATCTGCCATCCCCAGCTTCCAGGATGCCCATTAGATGCTGTGGTGAGGAGTCATAAAACGCAACTCCATCCCCCACCCCCACCCCACTGGGCCTGTCACAGCCTGGGCCTGAGGCCATGTGTTTAGGCTGGTGGAAAGAAAATGGAGTTTAGATCCACAGAACTTGAGGTCAGATTCTCATCCCATTATCAACAAACCACCATAATTTTAAGATACGTCAATCCTCAGTCCCTAGATATATTATCTGTAAAAAATGTATTATACTTAAAGGAAATTGCCTATTTAAGAAAAAAAGCATGATGTCTGATAATTAACTATCCACGGCATCTTTTATATTTTTACCTCTGGGAGAAAAAAAAAACCACCAGACTTCTGTATTCACACAGCAACAGAAGTTTTCTGCCAGAGTTCAATCTATATGAAATATCAGGGAACACTCCAGACTTAAGGACCGGCTACTGGGATTGCTGACCCTAGCCAATGTACAGCATTCCTAGGCATAACCGGTTCCTCTATTTCCCACTCTGTAAATAGGTGTAAATATCTAAATTCACTGATTATCTGAGAAAGGTAGGATCTGTGCACAAGGAATCGTATCCAAGTGAGCCACTGTTCCCAGTGGCATGTGTCACATCCCTCTGGTATGCTTGGGTTGGGAGAAGATCTCTGTGGTTTAGACTTCTCCACTCTGTAGTCACTTAGGATTGGAAAGTATGTTGAACGTGATCTAATCAAACCTCCCCATGCTCTTTTCACTCCCTCAAGTGAACACACATACTATATTCCTTCTATACTTTGAAGCTTTGGGTTGATTTTTTTTTTTCTCCTTGAAATGCTCAAATACTTCCTTCTCCTTTGACATTCTAGCCTGACTCCTCTAGAAACTGCTAATTTGATTCCCAGTTTCTTATTCATGTCACTTATAGTCCGGGGCTCACACATCTGGCAATGTAGCTATATAGCTTGGTCCCATCTCCTGGCGCTCTTGCCTTGGCTGAACTTATCTGTAAAGCCATATTTTTATTTTATAAATATGTCTGTAGCCCAGATACCACTAAGGGCTCAAGAAAGACTTTTGGATCAAATAGATGGATGGAAAACTGACACTGTCTTCGTATCTAGTCCCCCACTTCACTTATTCCTCAGATGCTGGGTCATCTCCTTCCGTTAGAAGAGGATATTTCATTCAGTTCAAGGGCATTTACGAAGGCATGAATGGTGACTAGATTTGTGTGATATGCTGGACTACAGATATCTAATGCAGATATCTAAAGCTTAGTCTAGGAGAAGGAAGGAGACACACAGGCTGGGGAGGAGGCGGGGCAACACAAATCTCAACTTTGGGAAATATTCAGGAGTCAACAGGACAGGCTAGGCTGTGCTACCACCAAGTGAGATCTGTAAAAGTCAAGGAGGATCGCTCTGGACATGGACTACCCATCCAAAGGCAGATGTTAAGCATACAGTTGAGCAGTAGAAACTGAAATGTAGAGGAAAGGACTGGAGTAAGGAGATATGGGCTGAGCAGTTTATATAGACCAGAAATAAGCACTGGCATTTCTAGGAGGGTGTGGCATCCAGCATTAATGAAGCAGATACAGGGATTAACAAGGAAATACAGGGGTCAAATGAATTGTTCAAAACCAATACTGCTTTAGCAATCAGTAAGAGAATCAGGTACTAAAGGCTTCTAGGAGAATGAGGAAAGTAGCTTAGGGCCAGGAACTGACAGAGAAGAAGGAAAAGAAGATAACTGCAGGTATTTACAGGAATCAAAACAACACTCCAATTGACCACACAACCTAGAGAGAATAGAGTAAAGGTTATGGTTAACCAAAGAGATATGCTTATCATGATAGGTAGGCCCAGAAACAGAAAGATCACTGAATGTCAGGTTAAACCTTCGATTTGCTAAGAAGGCATTAGGAATTGCTAAGTAACTTTCAAAGGTATACTCAGGGAAGCAAATAGAGGAGGTAGCACTGGGCTTGGAGCCAGAAAACCTAGGTCCACTAATAAACACCTGCTACTGTTTATTGTACACTCACTCTGTGCAGGCCCACTGGAGTCAGGTTAGCCAAGCCTTACACTGAGTGACTATAGGCAGCAGCAGCATCCTACTCTCCCCCTTCCAGACTCAATTCTCTCATCTGTTATTGGAAAGGATATGGAGTTAGACATCACCAAAAAAGCCTTCCAATTTTGCCTGAGAGGCCCTGAGCCTTCCAGGGCCATACTCTCTTACCAGATGGAATTAAGACTTACATCTGAAGGAGTTGAGGGCTGGCCCAGCAAGGTGAGCCCAAGCAGGACTCAATCACCTGGGGCCAGTCAAGGGTAACAGAGCAATTGAACAGCCTCCAGCTCTTTCTTGCTTCCCACTGGGCTGCAGAAAACCGCCGAGCATTCCGTCCTGAAAGAAAACAAAGAGGCTTAAGAGAAAGAACCATGTGGGTCCTTCAACCTCAATCTTCAATCTCAAAAGGGATTAGGCTCCATCTCTCTTTATCTCCCCAAATTTCCACCCTGTAATTTCTAACTACTCAAAGCATCCAGAGTGCCTCCTTTCTGTGGCATTGAGAAGAAAAAGGAAAAGGGAGATTTTTCTCCTAATTCCTGTAGCACTCTTTGGCAACTTTAAACTTTTAACAAGGCAGTTAAAGGCAGAGCTGAGGGCACTGGTAGGTACTTCTGCTTGGGATGCCTGGGCCCTGGGACTAGTTTTCCTCACCAGTCTTGGTGTTAGTTTTCCTCACCAGTCTTGGTGTTGGCCACGATCAGTTCAACGGTCCATCTAAGGATGTAGGTAGGCCGGATCCCAGTGCTCCCCAGGGTAGACAACTCAGAGAACATCCTCTCTAGCAGGGCCTGTGTGAAGGTCTGGGTATGCAGGCCCCTGAGCAGGGGCTGCCAGAACTGAGAGAAGGGCTTTGGCACCAACACGTCATTCAAGTCGATGTTTTCTGGTTTGTGAGGGATACCGTTGATGGATGGGAAGGGCAATGGGATCAAGATCAAGAGAATGAGAGAGCACCAAAGCAAGCCAGCAAGAGGGGTGGGCAGAAGAGAAGAAAAAATTGCACACCAAAGAGAAAGAACAGACACGCCCAAGTTCCAACAACAAGAATTGCCATTGCAGAACAAGAGGGAAGGAAAGCAGAAGAGCAGGGAAAGAGAAACCAGTTAGTATCTGGCAAACAACAACTGATACAAAACCAAGTATAAAAGAAAGAACTCTTTCTGACTTCAGCTTCATCGATAACGTCAATAACTCACTGTGTGAATTTGGTTCAGTAACTTCCCCTTTCTGGACCTCAGTCTGACCATCTGTAACATGAGGATGTTGGACTAGATGACCTCTCAAGGCCCCTCCAATGCTGCTGTTCTAGCTCTCTAGCTAGTGGCTAAATCATATTTGACAAGGCACAACAACAGTGTTAAGAAACCCCACCCTACCCATTCCAACCCACCTTAACCGATTCAACGCCACCTAAAAGAAGTCCCAGGACACATCAGCAGGCCTACCTATTCGGTTCAGCCAAAAGGGCTGACGTTTCAGCCCCACCCCACCCCACCCTCCAGCCCACTTCTGGAGTTCCCACCCAAGAAACACAGAACCCTAGGGTTTCAGTGAACACCCAGGACCCTACCTTCATACTCTATCTGCAAAGCTGCCAACTGCTCAAAAGTGGGAATGAGGAAGCCATCATCTAGAAAAGCATCCAGCACAGCATCCCTAAGGTAAATCAACAGTAGTTTAGAGAGGCATGGTTGCACATGCCTATAGTGCCAGCTACTCGGGACACTCAGAGACTGAGGCAAGAACACATTACATTCAGAACCACCTTGGGTAATATAGAAAAATGAGTCTCAAAAGAAAAAAAAAAGTAACCTTTCCAAATAGGCTGGACTGACTCACTGGTTGTTTTAAGTTGAAATGACTTAAGGGTCTGGAATATGGCTGTATCTCAATGGTATAAGACTTAACATATTGTGTATAAGGGCCAGAGTCTAATTCCCAGTACCAAGAAGAAAGACTAAAAGGCACACTAAAATGAAACAGACAAAAAGACACCTGCAACACTTCCAAAACAGCTAATATCTCTGGTTCAAATGGCCAAAGTACCAGTAGTAGAGACTAATCAGAAGACAAAGCTATTAGGCTTCAGGTTCCTGGGACAGGGACTGAGTCAGAGTCTGGAATCAGTGGGCTTTGAACACTCATATACCAAGCATGTGGTGATCTAAGCCCCATAAATGAGAACAAATGGTGACCAAATAACTCAAATCACAGAATAAAAGTCTTAGGCTGACAGAAGAAATTAAATGCCTGGGATGACCACATGTTTTTAGACCTCAGTTCCTACTGTGGTTTTGTTTCTCCTGTCTGTCTCTCTATCCTTCACACTGGCTACCTTCTTCTTTTAGATCCTAGAAGTAGAAATGCTAGGTATGCAACTGCTAGTCCGGATATGACTCAGGCCTCCTTACAGAGACTCCAAATCAAACTTAAAGGGGTGGAAAACATCAGCAATAGGGGAGATTTCTCAACTTCAGCTAGCTCAAATTTAAACCAGCAATAGCGAATTCTCTACAGTTACTGGCTTGCTAAGAGCTTCTACTAGCTGACTAGGTCTAGTAGGAGTCAAGCTTCCAAGATGTCCCAGTATCTAGAGGGATGACAACACAGTCAACTCCTTCTATCCAGCAGACCAGGCTTGAGAACACAATTGTTCTTACACTCATCCCTCATCTCCTCAGATAAGAATCTTAAAACTTAAAGTAACCTACCAGCTGCCTACTCAGGACAGAAAGGCAGATACTACTATGTAGGGCACAGAAGTAATTTTTCCCAGCTGCTGAAGGGTAGAGCTAAGAAGTCTAGCATGGGTAAACTCTAATGAAATGCCTTTGGAACTGAGCATCATGGATTATAGATATTTAATCCAAGCACTGGGGAGGCAGAAGCAGGTAAATTTCTATTTGAGTTCCAAGACAGCCTAGTCTACAACAGCCACAGCTACACAGGGAGACCCTGTCTCAAAAACAAAGCAAATAAACAAACAAAAAACAGCATCATTACCTTTGGGACTAGTCTTCTGGGAATAAAGACAAGAAAACAAGAGGAGTCCCAGCTTACACGGCAAGCTTTCATCCAAACTCACCTACATCAGATCTAGTATATTCTTTGCAACTCTGCATCTTAGATTCCTTTTAACTTTCCTTTACTGTAGAGCCAGCATTGCCATAGCTTTCTTTGTTTTATCTTCTTTCTTCCCTTTTGGCACTGTGGGTCAAAACTAAGGCCTTGTGCATACTAGGCCACTGCTCTACCACTGAACATCACATTCCCAAACCTTCTTCCACAGCTTGTTGGCAGCAAGTTCTCCAAAGCTCTTTCAAACTGAATTTAGGCAGAATACACAAGAGCAACAAGTTTTGCCTATTCTGGTTGAACTGAACAGTTTGTGTGCAGGGCAACACACAGCCATAATGAGAGGAGGGAACCTAGCCTAGCCTCCAGCAGCCATGCCCCAAGAAGGCCTGTCCTATGTCTGCCTGGCCATGATTACCCAAAAGATGCTGACATCTTCCAAGAGCTGTTTGAAAAAACAGACTAGCAGAACCCCAAGACCATGTGGTGAAGTGTTTTATATCAAAAGCATTTTTCTGTTTGTCAAGTCTGTCATATTCCATGTGACAGAGGGAAAAGGTTGCCAGGGACTGCATGACTACAGGCATTTATAACTCTGGTTGTTCCGTAACTCACTAGAAGCAACCTGGTAGCTGTCAGGGTTGGAGCAGATCATACATACAGAAGACATAATCACACTTAGGGGAGGAGGATTAACTCTAGGATTTCCTACAATAGAAATCAGCTAGCTAGAACATGACAACTGCTTTCTCTTTCTGGTACTAGGAATTGAATTCAGGGCATTGTATATGCTAGGTAAGCATGATACCACTGAATTACATTTATATTCCCAGCCAGTTTTCCTTCCCCCCCCCCCAACTACTTTTTTTGAGACAGGATCTCACTAAGCTGCCCAGACTGGCTTTGAACTCATTCTGTAGCCCAGGCTGTGAATTTGCAATCTGTCTACTCAACCTCCAAAGTAGCTAGGATTATAGGTCTATATCACCAACTATGTCTTGTCTTGAAACCCAATTTCAGTGAGACTATTACTCTACTGTAGAGAATAGGCAACCCTGAGTTACCAAGTTACAAACCTGTTCTCCCAAGAAATGCTCTTGAGTTCTTCTAGGATACATTGTACACGTGGAGAAAGGTTATTCCACACCTTAACAGCCTGAAGTAAATGCCTGTATTTCTCCAGCACCTGACAGCAAAAAGAGTCCAATCAGAAGTCTGATTCTGTCAAGGACCCCACCCCAAGCCCCTGGAGGATCTCTTCTCATAAGACCTCAGCACTGTCCTTAAGGGAACAGGACAAAGCATGCATGGTGGGCCCACAACTCCTTTATAAGCCCAACAGCTAAAAATAACTAGATTCTCTCCTTCTCCCACTCTCCCCACTCCAAATCCTCTGTGGCTCCCAAACATCAGAGGTTCTGATACTTAGGTGCCAATTGGGAGCATTTGGTTTGAGATGAGCAGAGATCTTTGGGCCAAAGGGCAAGGAGCAAATGGGAGAAATGAGTTATAGGTGCAACAGAACTGTTGAGACTCAGGTTCCCATCCTAGTTCTGCCATATAAACTATGTATATAGCTCTGTATCTTTCCCTTCCGTCATCCAAGGTTTCAGTCTGTCTGTGCAAAAGAGAGAAAAGAACCTAAATGGTTTCGGAGCTTTTCTATAAAACGTATACCTTAAGTCTCATCTGATCTAGGGACACTCTTAAACCCTACCTGCTGGTCATCTTGAGAGTCATAGGGCTATACAGCTATACTCCGTTCCCAGTTTTCTACACCAGAGTAAATAGTCCATCAACTTCATTATCTTCTTGCTCTCTTCCATCAGTTCACAGGATCATCTGATTAGACTCTGCTGGTCTCCTTCCTAGTTCCCACCCTCTCCAAGAAGTACCTTTATGCTTTGCCACTTTTCTTCCAAATTCTCTGAGAAGTTCCCTCATGCTTTGCCACTTTCAAATTCTTTCTCAAGACTTCTCTTTCAGGTAGCTGGCAAGAGGGAAAAAAATGGCTAGGACAGGTAACAGCATAGCGCACCAAGGATACTTACCTTAAACTGTTCCTCTTCATAGGATACCAGCAATTCTCGTGCTTTCTCTGAAAACAGAATGAAAAACAATGAAGGAAGCCTAGCCTCTGAGTCTCTCTGGGAATCTGAGCTTCCTGTACCTTGAGCTATAAGCTGACAACTCAAATTCCTTCCCTACTTCACATAACTCAAAAAAGATGGTGGGGCAAATGCAATATCCATTCACCATGGAAACTCTCCCAATAAGATAGTTTGTGACAGTGATTTTTTTTTTTATGCTGTGACTCCACCACAACATACAGAAAATAATCTATCAAGGAAAAAAAGCAGTACTGACCCCAAGCTCGAGTGTTCCAGGCACATGCGCCCCTCTCTGCCCCATGAATACCTACCATACAACTCCTTATGTTTTGAAGATGGTTCTGGAGAAGAAGCCACCTCTTCATTGCCTTTAGTGTTTGCATCATCCTCGACAGCCAACTCTTCATCTTTGTCATGATCCTGAGGCTCTGGTACCTCTTCAATTATATCATCAACAACAATTTCACCTTCCTCTTCTTCAGGTTCTTCTGCTTCTACTTGGTCCTCATCCAACTCCCAGGTATCTTTCAGGCTGTCTTCCAGTTGACGGCTCCAGTATGTCTTCTGGAGCCAATTGAGGACAAAGTAGCAGCCTAGAAGAGGCAGGGGTAGATTCGAGAGCTATGCCATAGGACCAGTTATGGGCAAGTAATTAGCAGGTCCCCACTTCTCTGGGCCTCTATTCTCATATTGTATGCATAATGGGAAAGTCTAAGGAAGAGACTTGGCTCTAAGGCTCAAATCTCAAATATTTACATACATCCTCTCTTGTATTCTTCTCACTGGTATCTTTCCTGGGAAGGGGGAGGGATATAATACTGGCTTTAGACATGGGTGCCAAACAAAGCAACGGGTGGCAAATGGGAGAACTGAAACCTGGGTATGCCAGCTACTTACACAGCCTTAACCAAGTCTCTTTTCTAGATCTTAGTTTCCTGATTACAAGGGAAGAGACTAAATCAGGGATTTTTAATCGAGATGAAATGAACATAGAATGCCTGAGTTCATGACACTATGGTTTATACCTCTCAACTCACCCCTCCAGATTACTATACTACCTACAGAGCAAAATTTAAGAGAAAATTAATACCCTATAATTAAAATAGCAAAAAGGACCAGAACACAGGCTATAGAGATAGCTCAGCAGTTAAGAGCATTGGCTGTACCTGTAGAGAACCCAGGTTTAGATCACACCACCCAGAGCAAGTGGCTCACAACTGCCTGTAACCCTAGTTTCAGGGGATCCAGCAACTTCTCCTGGCCTTCAGTATCCACACACAAATAGCAAACACACAATCATGTATGTAAATAAAAATAACTCCAAGGTTTAAAAAAGAACCAGAATAGTACACTGCTAAGCTATATTAAAACATGAAACATGGCAATATTAATCCTGATTTCATTTTTTTCATACTTTCAACATGGACTTTTTCCCCTATGAAAAGGTTACATATAATGATCAGTAAGCTTGTGAAAGCCAAGCCTTATACTGTAAGCAAAAAGAGTCTATAATATAGTTCCCCTGGTCCTGACACCAGGTACAATCCTCCTCTTTGTTCCTTTTCCCTAGATGCCACCCAGCCCAGACCCATGAGCTTAACAAAGCCCAAGCACTCACCTCTGCGGCAGTCATTTATATGGGGCATTTTCTTGTGGGTCAACTTGTGGCGAAGTTCAACAATCCAGTCTGGAATATTCACCTGATTAGGGGTGGAGACTGAGTTTAGTTAGAAATGAGAAAATAGGGCTGGAGAGATGGCTCAGAGGTTAAGAGCACCCATTGCTCTTCCAGAGGTCCTGAGTTCAAATCCCAGCAAGTATATGGCAGCTCATAACTATCTGACGCCCTCTTCTGTTGTGTCTGAAGACAACAACAGCGTACTTACATATAATAGTAAATAAATAAATCTTAAAAAAAAAAAGAAATGAGAAAATAATAAAGCTTGCAGAAACCCAGGGATGAATCACCCTGGCCATCCATCCGAGTGAAGTTTCCAGTCTTACTGGTGGTCAAGATTACAATCCAGGGTTCCTGGTTATATGTTACTGCTCATTGGAAGTAGCCTTAACATGAGAAAAGGCAATTACCCCCAACCAGCAGCCATTCTCCAAGAGATTTCTGTGATGGGTATTACTAATAACCTTCTCAGTTTCCCTTTGCCCTTTCCTTCTTCCTAGGTACCTTTATTCTTCCTTGCCTCTCATAAGAGCTTCAGAAAATTTTTCTTCGCGGTTGAGAACACACCTACCATCAAACCCCTATACAACTAACATACTTACTGAAGCCAGAAATATCTGGCATTATTTTGCTGTTTGGATGAGCTGTTTCTTTCCTCAGATTGCCAGCTCCCTGAGGGGCAGGCATTTGACTACTACTCTCTTTTGTGTCCCTAGCCAGTGGTATGGTCAGTCTCCTCACTTTTACTGGGCCACTTCAAACTAGCAGAGCCGGCCACGCCCACAGAAATCCAAGTTACAGAGAAATAAGGAAGCAATCCTCCTTAAAATTGGGCATTCACGCCAGGGCGGTGGTGGCGCAGGCCTTTAATCCCAGCGCTTGGGAGGCAGAGACAGGCGGATTTCTGAGTTCGAGGCCAGCCTGGTCTACTGAGTGAGTTCCAGGACAGCGGGGGCTACCCAGAGAAACCCTGTCTTGAAAAAAAAAAAAAATTGGGCATTCAATCGTCCAGTCAAAAACGTTCTGGTATGGGCTCCAACAGCACAAGAAATAATCCTGAGACTCGACAAATGGATTGCATGACACTTTTTAAGTTTCTGCACATCAAAGAAAATAATAGAGCAAAGAGATAGCACAGCTTAGAAAATGGGAGAAAAATCTTTGCCAAGTGTATATCATACAGAGCATTAGTAATTAAGAATCCAAAAAAATTAAACAATAAAACATTATCCAATAAATGTACTAATATATAGTTCTCAAAGAAACATACTTCGTCAATAAATACTTGAAATAGTGCTTAACAGCCTTAGTCATTAAGGAAATACCAATTAAACTTTTTCAAGATTTGTTCTCGGGCTGGGGAGATGGCTCAGGGTCTAAGAGCCACCGACTGTTCTTCCGAAGGTCCTGAGTTCAATTCCCAGCAACCACATGGTGGCTCACAACCATCTGTACAGCTACAGTGTACTCATATACATAAAACAAATAAATAAATCTTAAAAAAAAAAGATTTGTTCTCATCCCAGTCAGGATTGGTTTCATTAAAAAAACAAGCCACAGTAAATGCTGGTGAGGATGGGGGGGAGTAGCCCTCTTCACTGCTGGCAGGAGCATAAACTGGTATGGCCACTAGAACACCAAATGGAGGGTCCTAAAAAACTAAAATGAAAATTATATGATTCACCTATACCACTTCTAGACATTTATCCAGGGACTCTAAGTCAACATACCTCAGAAATACCCCCACTTACTGCTACCATGATTTACAAATGCTGCAATATATAATGAGCCTATCAATCTACCAACACATGAAGACAATATGGAACATACACAGAATGGAGTTTTATTCAACTATAAAGAAAAATGAAAGAGCTCTGTTTGCTCTTCAGAAGGTCGTGAGTTCAAATCCCAGCAACCACATGATGACTCACAACCATCTGTAATGAGATCTGATGCCTACTTCTGGGGTGTCTGAAGACAGCTACTGTGTATTTACATATAATAAATAAATAAATCTTAAAAAAAAAACTAAACAAGCCGGGCAGTGGTGGCGCACACCTTTAATCCCAGCACTTGGGAGGCAGAGGCAGGAGGGTTTCTGAGTTCGAGGCCAGCCTGGTCTACAGAGTGAGTTCCAGGACAGCCAGGGCTACACAGAGAAACCCTGTCTCGAAAAATCAAAAAAAAAAAAAATTAAAGTATGGTATCTTCAAGAAAACAAACAGAATTGAAGATCAATATGTGAAGCAAACAAAATAAGCCAGACTCAGAAAGACAAGTGTTTCAAAATTTTTCTCACATGCAGAATCTAGATTTAAATTTATATATGTGTGTATATATGTTTAGGGCAAAGAATACAGAAAGAAGAGTGTGGGTGAGGGAGGAAGGGAACTAATGAAAGGGACAAGGAGAAAAAGGAAGGCTAATGGAATGTGACATGCAAGCAACAGGAAGGATTATTTGAGGGGGGATAGGAGTAAAAAGCAGAGAAGGGCAAATAAAAACCAAGTATAGTAATATATGTACACATGTTGTAGTGGAACTTGTTATTTCACGGGTTAACAACAACAAAAATCTTGAAAGCTAAGGGTCTGAAGCTTCTACTGGTTTACCTGGATGAGATAAACTGGTCGGTTTGCATACCTTACCCCATGACCTACTTAGGAAGCCCTCCTAGAAAAAGAGAATGAGCAATGTAACCTTTCACACATACCTCCTGAGCCAGGTATTTGAGGGGAAGGTTAGACGATTTTGTCTTCCTCTCTGAGATAAGATTCACAAACCTGGGTTGGGAGAGAAATAAGTGGCATAGTCCAAAAAACTGTTTTACTCAAAATTCCTTATGAAGTTACCTTTCTACTGGCTGCCCTGTTCTTATACTTGGTGTCAGCCAGAGCAGGGATAGTCCCTACCCAACCCAACATTTACTAAGGGCTATGCTATATACTGAAACAACACAGACCAAATAAGACACTGTTCTGGCCTTGGCAAATTGGGTCTAGAATAATCATGACATATGGTAGGACACATATGCTGTAGATGTCAGAATAAATGACTACATCAAATAATATGGGGAACACAGATAAATGACAGAAACAGAGGACAAAGGGGGAGACATCAAAACAGAGGTTGAACAATAAGTAAGGCTTTGTCACATGAGAAAACTCAGTGGTAACCCTCCCCCAACATGTATGAAATGTTCTGAATTTCGCACCTCCTACACATTCTAGAAGGGAAGGAAGAAGAGAAGAAAAAACTTTCTGGAAAAGGGAAAGAGGGTTGGGTGGACAAGACATAGCTGTGAACAAGGCATAGTTGTGGCCAAGTTAAGAAAAAAATCACCAGTTGATTTACACACAAAGACCCATCCGTGGCTTTTTGTTTCAGGTAGCGCCCGAAACCAAGCTTTTTAAATCCATATTTACCCCACCCCCAGTTCCCAAAGCCAACCCCCACCCCCACCCCAGACTTACCCTATGAAGGTCTTACCTGACCAATGCCATGCCATAGAGCAGTCTAAGTTCATCAGTGCCCAGGGTACCGGCTGCATCGATAAGCTTACATCGTATCAGATCAGCAGTAGAAGCCACTGCCAGGGGCAGTTCGTTGCCTAACCTAAAAAGGCCATAGTCCAGCACCGTCACAAAAATCCTTACATTGTTCCATCCTCTACCACAGAAGCTTGGCTGTCACACTATACCCCATTACATACAGAAAAGTGTACGGAGATACAAAACACTGTGCAAAAGACGGGGTAAAATCCCCGAGATCCAACAGTAATAAAGGAGTTGAGAAGCTGGCTGGGATACACAGGACATCTTAAGTGCTACATTCATCAACAGTTGTGTGGACATTCTCTTCCCCGTCAAATTATTTAGAGATGGAAGCCCCAAATCTCTATATCCCGCCCCCATCAAACGAACTGAGCCACCTCAATCCTGAATCTAACCTAAACGGTGACAGTCCAATCCCTAACTGGAACCAGAAAGCCACCCTAACATATCAACCTATTCCTTTAGTCCCCCCTCAGATCCCCTCTATTTTTTTTTTTTTTGCACGTAAAACTTAAGCCTCACAGACACAGAAATATTATTGGAACGAACGACCTATCTTCCTCCGATGGGACGAGTACAGGAGCTCGGCTGCAACTTTTCCCCAGATATTTAGGAGAGAGACACTATAAGGCAATTTCGGGGAATGCTATAGAAAATATGGCCGTTGGGGAGTTCGACCAAGGAAGGAGTGAGACACCACCAGCACCCAGGCAAGAGCACTGACCCGGCCGCCTTACCTGCTCCTCCAGACTGTAATTCGGTTCAGCGCGTACTGCTGCAATTTCGGATCATCACAGAACAGATAAACCGTCACTTGCTCCCACTCAGCCCTGCTGATCCAGGAGACTACCATGCCCCCGGCACTCGGTGACTCTGGCTGGTTGTCTCTGAAGGACTGCCCGTCCCACGCACGCCACACACGATCCATCCTCTGGGAGCCAAGACCAGGCCTACTCCCGGATTCCCACCCGAACTGAAGTGCGCAGTCTGCCGCGCTTCACGCAGCCTTTTCACCAAACCACCCACATCATCAGCCAATTGGAGAGCATGACCCCGACATAAGACCGCCTCTCAACGTTACTGTGGCCAATAGGAACGTGGGACACTGGTCCGCTTGCAGGATTCGGTCACCATTCTCTGCCGGAAGTGCTCATTCATAAAGTTGCCTTACCAGAACCACAGTCTCTTCAGCTTCTAGGTTCTGCTAATTTCCAGGTTGTTGAGCACCGTCTGTCCCAGACGGGAACCTGGATGTCTGGATTGCAAGGAAAAAAAAAAAACAAAAACAAAAACAAAACTTTGCGCCCCTTAGCGGTCTACGGAAGAATTGCTCTCGAGTTACTGTACTTCCTTAGTTAAGGTGCTTTCAAGTTTCCGGTTTTGTTTATTCGTTGTTTGTTTGTTTATTGTTTTTTGGACTCCACGAACAGTTACTAATCCAGGAGACTACTTTGCTACTTTGAACACTGAAGAACTACGGAGAAAATAACATATAAGATTTGGTAGAACAAAATCGGCTTTCTTGACAACTACGGAGTAAATTAATACCAGCCTGTTTGGAGGAGGGAAAGAGAACAGTGTGAGAAGGGCCAGGACCAATAAGAGATGGTAATAGGGGCAGGAAGTTAATATGAGCAAAGTGCATGCATGAAAATGTCATAACTGAACCAATTATTTTATGTTAAATAAAAGCATTAATAAGAAATATGTACACTGGTATATTCCTGTTGCACAGTGATTTGAGGCCTGAGTGACGGGAATTAGAATTATCTTGAGAGTATAGAATCAGGGTTCTAGTCTTACCTTTCCTTTGCCACTATCAATGTGACCTCTGAGTTAGGTTTTGTTGTGTTGTTTTGTTTATCTGTATGATGAGGTTATTAGTCTAGACTCCGGTTATCTGCCACATTCCCTGTGCAAATTCTTTCAGTTAATACTCTTTCCTGGGCTGGTGAGATGGCTCAGTGGGTAGGAGCACCAACTACTCTTCCAAAGGTCCTGAGTTCAAATCCCAGCACCCACATGGTGGCTGTAATGAGATCTGACGCCCTCTTCTGGTGTGACTGAAGACAGCTACCGTGTACTTGTTTATAATAATAAATAAATCTTTGGGCTGGAGCCAGCGGGGCCGACCAGAGCAAGTGGGGTTGACCAGAGAGAGCAGAGGTCCTAAAAGTCAATTCCCAACAACCAGATGAAGGCCCACAACTATCTGTACAGCTACACTGTGTACTCATATACATAAAATATAATAAATAAATGTTTTAAATAAAAAATACTCTTTCCCTTGCTTCTATATGACTCCCCATAACACTCATGAATGACTTTCATGTTTATCTCCCACTACAAAGCCATCTATTGTGTTCTTTAAATATTCTCCCTATGACGATAGCCTGAATAAAACAATTCTTCTAATTATCCTGTGCATTTTGTCATTTTACTAAAGTTGGTTTTGTCTTTATTAATTTAAAAATAAGAAAGCTGAAGCTCAGTTCTGTGGCCTCATATGGGACTGTTAAGAAAGTAGGTAAATGAGCCAGAGGTGCTTCCATTGTTCAAATGGAATACTGTTTTAGCAGAAGACTGGAGTACAGGTCCCCTGTTAACTCCAGCTCCACAGAGACCTAACACCAATGGCTTCATCTGGCACCTGGATTCATATAATATACCTCAATACAAATACACATAATTAAAAACTCTAAAGACTTAAGAAAATGTGTTTTCTTAAGTTATGTGTAACTCTAAGGCTAGGCTGTTTAAAACTCTCAGATACAGCTGGGCAGTGGTGGCACATGCCTTTAATCCCAGCACTTGGGAGGCGGAGGCAGGTAGATTTCTGAGTTCAAAACCAGCCTGGTCTACAGAGTGAGTTCCAGGATAGCCAAGGCTATACAGAGAAACCCTGTCTCAAAAAGAAAAAAAAAAACTCTCAGATACGGAGCTGTAATCTTCCTGTTTACAGTACTTGAGACCATGAGAACTATAAAAACAAGAGTCGCCAGTGTTTAACACACTATCCACACCAGTTAGCTATGTTTGATATTTATTTATTGGATGGTCCTTGAACAAAGGCATTACTGTGGTGTTTCTTGGATTCTCTTTTTGATATGTATCAAGATTTAGTTTGTGAGACTTGTTTGTTTGCATGAATATCTGTGTACCAAGTGCATGCTGGTGCCCACTGCTGTTCCTGCCTCTCTTAATGTCTGCCTCTACCTGTGCATTTCTTCTGCTTCTCTCCTTATAGCACTGCCCCCTCACCTCTGCAGCTTCCCCTCTGTGTCTCTTTGCCTCCACCTCATCTACACCCTGCTTCTCTGCCTTTTCACCGTTGCCTCTCTACCTCTCCCCTCTGCCTCTTTGCTTGCTTCTCCTTCTGCCAGTGCTTCCCTGCCTCTACTGTTTCTCTGCCCCTCTACCTCTACCTTTTCCACTTCACCCCTCTGAACCTCTGCCTGTCACTCAGCCTCTACATTTCCACCTCTGCCTCTCTGTGTCTACACTCTTTTGCTCCTCTGCCTCTTTACCTCCATATTCCTGCCTCTCCCTCTACTACTCTGTGTCTCCCATTCTGCCTCTTCCGGCCCACAGATGCTTTTGCAGCTCATCCTCTGCCCCTCTACCTCTTTGCCTTCTCCAATCACCTCTTCCTCTCTTCTCTGACTTTTTACCTCATTACCTGCCTCTGCCTTCCTGCTTCTACTGACCTGGACCAGGAAGTCGTTCTCGAGTAAAGGTCTCTGAGGGGAAGGATCAGGAAATAAAGGTAATAGAAAATTGGGGATCAGGAGGTCTTGTCCAAGTAGTCTGATGCCAAGCAAGTTTATTAAGCCACACAGCTTCTTACTTACTGTTGGCAGAGGAGAGGGATAGTCAAAGTCAGCAGGAAGCTAAATGATACAATGATGGCAAAGAGAACACAGAATGCTTCAGACACAGCTGCCGTAGGACTCATAACCACAGCAGGGAGGGAAGAGTCAGATCCCAGAAACTGCAACTCTGACTCCTTTGAGGCCCTGAGCCCAGGCCCAGAAAGGACCCTGCCAAGTCGGCCCCTTGTCTTTTCATCACGACCTGAGAGAGCCATGGATGGGCCTAGCTCCCAACAGGCTTCCTTATTTTTTAAAGCTAGATGAGCTGTTACTGTTTCAATGTCTAAGAGACCCTGACACCCCTTAAATTAACAAATGCCTCCTAATATTTTTTCTTTTTCTTTTTAAAGATTTATTTATCTGAGTACGCTGTTGCTCTCTTCAGACACACCAGAAGAGGGCATCAGATCCCATTACAGATGGTTGTGAACCACCATGTGGTTGCTGGGATTTGAACTCAGGGCCTCTGGAAGAGCAGTCAGTGCTCTTCACCGCTGAGCCATCTCTCCAGCCCTGCCTCATAATATTTTCAAAGAAGTCACTAATACAAGTAATCTGGGCATAATACTGAATGAATATTGAAGGATGTTAAAGGAGTTAAATCCGTGTAGCTTGTATAATAAATCTGGCTAACCTCAAACAGGATGAGCATGGCTCAGGTCACTAACTCATTTCTTGAAGATTAATAAACATAGCCTAACATTCTCATGATGCCATGTTCTATGCAGATGATTTTTAACTCTTTCCCATTTCCATTCAGATTCATTATAGCTTACAGGAGTAACACAGACATATCTAAAGCTAGAATGCTGTAAAGTGATGTTGTATTGCTTGTACTGTATCTTCTAGATGCAATACCACAACTTTTAAGACATTTCACTTCTAGTTTGTTATATACACGTTCTTCTACAAAGGCATTATAAGCAAGCTGATTTAAAAAGTGGGGGCAGTTTGCAATTTGGGGGTAAAGCCCACTGTGGGAACAGCTGCAGATTCTATAGCATTTACTACCACAAGCAATGCTAGTTGAAACCTGACCTAAAAATCTCCACTTTCTATTAAAAGCTTGATTGTGTTTCAAGGAAATCCTGTTGTCCAAAACCACCATACTGTGTATATTTAAGGTGCACAGGAACCATAACAAAGAAAGGCTGCTGAAGCGAGAGAAGGCTCTTCTGAGCAGAAGAGAAGTTTATACAACTAGAGAGGAAACAACTGATACAGGTAAACTTGAAGTATCTCCCACTCTTTTGAATAGAGGGACTCCCAGCCAGTAACATACGCAGAGTTAACACAGGCGTTAAATGACCATGCCATAGTTCTCCAGAAGTCACATAAACAACCACATTGTCCAGCTGAACTTTTCCCTCTGGAGACATTATAACAGGGTGTGGCCAATGAGGGGGTCCTAAGTGCCAATGACCAGCTTTGGCATCAATGTGTGGGTACATTGAGGCAGGCAGCCGTTGGAAGTCAGTGCTTAGAGCTGTTGACAGGGATGGATCCAGATACGTTCAGGGGCTGCTGCCAAAGGCAGATAGCGATTAAAGAAGTTACTCAGCAGATGTTTTTTTCTGAGGGAACAAAGCTTAATTTACTGGGGCTGGCATTCCCTGAGGCCAGTGGAAAAACTATGAACTCTTTTAACTCCTAGGGGCTGGTGAGAAAGAAAGAGAGAAAATTCACACACACACACACACACACACCACAGAGAGAGAGAGCATGAAACAAAAGGCAGAGTCAAATAACTTCATATATAAAAACATACATGCATATATACAGACAGACAGACAGACCTACAGACAGGCATATACACATTCACACATGATGGAATGGTTAGAGCAAGGGTCCAACAAGCAATCTTCAAACATTTCACACATACATATATAAATTAGTGGGTGGAGCAAGCTCCAACACACACCCAGACAAGCTTTACATAATATATACATATATATATATTATACACACACACACGTATATATACATGAATATGTGTGTATAAATACATATATACACACACAACTGATGGATGAAAAGAACAATGTTCCAGCCTCCATTCACTCAAACTTTACACATATACATACATACATACATACATACATACATACATACGCCTAGTTGATGGACGGAAGGAACAATGTGCCAACCCACCATATACATAAACCTTACCATACACATAGTTGATGGGTGCTCCAACCCTCATTTTTATTCTTTCTTCCATAGCTTATATATCCCAGCAAAATTTTTCTAGCAGTATACAATTACAATATGATTACATTTTAGTTTTCTTCTAGTGAATGGTTATGAAAATACAATGTGTTTTCCAATACCTTCACAAGAATAACATTACATAGTACAGGTAAAGAAAACAAATTATTCCCCCAAACCCACATACATTCGTAACTAATCAACTTGTTATAGATTAACAAAGTGTGAGCAAGCAAGGGAGTTTTCTCAGCCAGTTTCTCTTACTGGCAGGCAGCAATTTGCGGTTACAAAGAAAAGAGTAATTATTATTTATCTTTAAAAGTAATCTTGTAAAAATCTTAAAAGAATCACAAATCTAAACTTCTATATAAAAATCAGTCATATCTATCTTAAATCCTTAAAATGCATATCTACTCATCAGCAATTCTTAATAAATCATATCAGGAAGCTGAGGGTAAAAATGGGTATAAAAAATCAATCTTTGCTGAGCGGTGGTGGCGCACACCTTTAATCCCAGCACTTGGGAGGCAAAGGCAGGCGGATTTCTGAGTTTGAGGCCAGCCTGGTCTACAGAGTGAGTTCCAGGACAGCCAGGGCTACACAGAGAAACCCCATCTCGAGGAAAAAAAATCAATCTTCAGCAGTCCAGCCTCAGTGAGACTCATGTCAGCCAGTGCTTCCATTGTTCCCTGACTATAAAGGGTCCCTAGCATAACTAATAAGAGTGTGCTTTCTGAACTTCAGATTGTTCCCTAAGATTTTATTTTTTTACATCAGAGTCAGTAGCAAAAATATCTCAACCTAGCTTCACTAACAACTTTATTTTTCCAAATGTTTTCTAAGGGTGGTGGTCACTGCTGACAATTTGCATCTCTTAAGTTCTTTCCTAGGGTGGTGACTGAATCATAAATCTGCTCCAGCAGCAGCGCCTGAAAGAGACCAAACATTAGTATTTTGAGTGCCAGAGATACTGCCCAGTGATACTGGAAGCTCCCTTAGAGTTTTCATATAACTATTAGATTAAGAGGGATATAAGGACAGTAAGCAGAGCAGAACTCCATGACAGCATGAAGTCCTCAGGACACGTGGTCCTTGCAGGCTGGGCCACACCAGTGCTCACTCATGTGGCTGTGGTAACCTGTGGGCCAAATTCCATGAGTTCCAAAGCCATTTGTCATTCCTCCTACATGGTCCTCAGCACCTAAGAAGTTATCTTCATTCAGACCCGGTGTGCACTTCCATAGACTTCCACTTCATAAGTCTATGAGCACCTTAGGTCATCCAAGCAGAGGCACAGAATTCTTTAGAACCATGGAGTGGGAATTCCATTCTGGAAACCAGGGCACAGGATTCTCATTGCATACTTGGACACATCCATCTAATGGGGTAACTTGTGAGTGATTAGAGACTGGAAAACTAAATTGATGGGTGAATTCATGTTTAGAAAACTCTCCTGTACCCCAAAGACCTAAGCTTTTTGGATCATTTGGATTAAAGGCACACATCCATAGTGACCCACCAATGACAAATAGGAATGATGGATGAGAGTGCAGTGCAAGGCAGCACGTGAGAAATATAGGGCTGTCAAAACACTATATCATTAGTAGTAAACACTCTAGTTGCTGAATCCTCCCAAGTGACTGGGTGTGCCGAAGCAGGATCACGTACCTAAGCCCATTAGACTCCCACACTTTCTACCAGCGGGGCAGAGAATAATGCCAGAACTGCTGAAACTAAGCGAGTAGGAGAAATACGTTGCCCTTTGTCCTTGATCACTCGAATTCCTTCCGCAGTAAAGTGTTTAATCTGTTTCCAAGTCTGGAGCAGACGCTTCCGGGTAGACTGGATAGGACGCTTTGGGCTCTGCTTTGCCTTGAATCTCATCATCTTCTGCATCCTCAACTTCTGGCGCCTGTGATGTGGCCATCGCTTTTGTAACCTGGCACTGTTTGACAAGACTCTCGGGACCCCAAAACGGACCATCAGCTTCCTGTAGGAAAATTCAGATATAACCTTTCCCATATATTAGCATGGAATCAGGCCTGCACCAATTCCCTGTAGCAAGATTTTTCCATATAACCTCTCCTTCTGGAGCCTCTTTACCCCTTAAATGCTGTGCAGCTGTCAATACCTATAGATTCATTCTCAAAAATGTAAATAAAATAAAGTATGATTGGAAAGATTATCCAGGAGTGTGTGTGTGTGTGTGTGTGTGTGTGTGTGTATCCTTATTTTTCTTTTTCTCTTTTTTTAAAAGATTTATTTATTTATTATATGTAGGTACACTGTAGCCATCTTCAGACGCACCAAAAGAGGACGTTGTGAGCCACCATGTGGTTGCTGGGATTTGAACTCATGACTTTCCAAAGAGCAGTCGGTGCTCTTCCCCGCTGAACCATCTCACCAGCCCCCTATTTTTTCAAGCAAAACTTTAATAGATCCATGTGTCTTTGAGGACTGTAAGGGATACCTGTTTTATGCTCAATTCTGAAGGTGGTAGTACAAAACTTCTTAAAGGCATCAGAAGTATATGAAGAAATATTATCTGTATTTTAACATTTTTGGAAGGACAGCTACCAACAAAAAAAAAAAAAAAAAAAAAAAAGACAGCAGGCACTGCGTAATGCAATGCTCAACAGCTTGCTTCCATCCAAAGGCCACAGGTAGTAGGCACTAAGTCTAAAGGACTAACTCCATAACAAGGGGCAGGCAGAGAAGCTATGCAAGCAGAGCAGTCGGGAACAATTTGTTGTGCCTGTTCTCCAGATCATTGAAATTGACACCAAAGGATAGCAGATGGTTGGTGAGGGAGTGCATGAGGTTCTGTAGCTTACTTAAATCAAACAGACTCAGTAAGCACCTGAATAAGATCGTGAGAAGCTACATGTACAATTTGATTTACCTCTGCCAAAGGACCAAGGAGACCAGAATGTACTCAAATGTATTGAAGAAAATAAGGTGCCTCCTAATTTTGGAACTGTTGCTGAACCTGTTGAAACAAATGAAATAGTTCTTTATCTGCAGTCCATTTTATAAAAGCACCAGGAAGTATTTGGGGAACGTGTCCAACAAATAAACTATCAACATAAATATTCAGAGGTTGAGATTATAACCTCAAAGCTTGGAGGAAAGCAAACAGACAAAGTTTCTGTGTCTCCATCAACAATAAAGTGACTCACTGCCTGTAAGAGGTGAGAAACAAATATGTGAGAGAGCTCTGCCAGACTTGGAAGAATTTATGAAAATTCCTCAGAGGTCTATGGTAGACAGTCTCTGAGAAAACTGTTGAGCATTGGCATTAATTTGATCATAGGAAGTCCCTGAAACTGGCCAGATTCACTAGGCCTCCTCCTTGCCAGAGTAAACAATAAAGGCTGCTGAGAGTTGCTCTCAGACAGCCAAGCTGCAAAGAGGACTCTGAGACCAGACCAACTGCCTGGAAGAAGCAGAAAGCAGCTGAACTTCCCGAAAGAGATTTAGACGGAGTGAGTCAGTTGGAAGCGACAGTCTGCAAACGGCTGAGCTGCCTGCAGGCTGTTCCTTGTGACCCAGGTTCCCAGGTTTGTGAGCTGTCACTCAGACCCTGGGTGGTGGCCCTTGGTCACGCAGCTGTCTTTGAGTCATTTCTGCTCCTGTCAGCAACCCCTCACCCATATTCCTGTAAGAAACCTCCATAAAATCCATTGCTTTGTTAAGTTGGACTTTGGTGGTCTTTCCTTTGGCTGTTGTGGGGTCCCTATCTGGAGTGAATAGGCATGTGTGTTGCATCTCCCCAGGAAAAGTCTTACCATGCAACAGGGTGTAAAAGTAAATTTTATTCTCCTGATGTAAATGCCATCTCAGAGGCTTACTACCTCAGTCTGCTAACCTAGGCCTAATCCTGGAAGCTTCTAGGTTCTGTACAATCTTACATGAGACTGTGTTATTACAGGGGGTTCAGGCTCACCTGGCTTCTGAAAATGAAGGTCAGGAGGCTGTAACAGGGGACCTAGTAATCCCTTATTTGATGAAGGAGGGGCTTTTCACTCAGTTAAACTGGTAAGGGCCATGCCGGGCAGTGGTAGCACACGCCTTTACTCCCAGCACTTGGGAGGCAGAGGCAGGCGGATTTCTGAGTTCGAGGCCAGCCTGGTCTACAGAGTGAGTTCCAGGACAGCCAGGGCTACCCAGTGAAACCCAGTCTCAAAAAAACAAAACAAAACAAAACAAAAAAGAAAAGAAAAAAAGAAAAAAAAACCTGGTAAGAGCCACTTTAGGTTTTTATAACTTGATGGTAATCAAGCAAAAAAGGTTTCTCTGAGGCATCATGGAGATAAAGTAACTCAAGAAACTAAAGCTTGTCCTCAGGGACTTTTATCTCTACTTCTTGGCTTTTGTTTTTCTACCTTCTGCCCTCCCCCCCACCCAGTCTGTTTTGGAGTAGACTGTCTAGCTTCAAAAGGGGTGTTGAATTTCAACGGAATCAAATTCACACTGTATGTCTAAACAATCACATATAAAATTCCATAGTGCTAACCCGTCAATGGGAAACTCACA
>JADRCD010077393.1:0-11668 GCA_019843815.1 Montemys delectorum | reverse complement strand
CTTTTGAATGTACTGCATGTCAGAAAACCTTCAGCAAAAAGTCGCACCTCATTGTCCATTGGAGAATTCATACAGGAGAGAAACCATTTGAATGTACTGAGTGTGGGAAAGCCTTTAGCCAAAAGTCTCAGCTCATTATACACCTCAGAACTCATACAGGAGAAAGACCCTTTGCATGCCCAGAATGTGGCAAAGCTTTCAGAGAAAAGTCAACTGTCATCATACATTATAGAACTCATACAGGAGAGAAGCCTTATGAATGTAATGAATGTGGGAAAGCCTTTACTCAGAAATCAAACCTCATTGTTCATCAAAAAACCCACACAGGAGAAAAAACCTATGAGTGTACCAAGTGTGGGGAATCTTTCATACAGAAACTTGACCTAATTATACACCATAGTACTCATACAGGAAAGAAGCCTCATGAGTGTAATGAGTGTAAGAAAACATTCAGTGATAAGTCAACCCTCGTTATACATCAGAGAACTCACACTGGAGAGAAACCTCATAAGTGTACTGAATGTGGGAAGTCTTTCAATGAAAAGTCAACCCTCATTGTGCACCAAAGAACTCACACTGGGGAGAAGCCCTATGAATGTGATGTGTGTGGGAAAACCTTCACCCAAAAATCAAATCTGGGTGTGCATCAAAGAACTCATTCAGGAGAGAAACCATTTGAGTGTAATGAATGTGAGAAAGCCTTCTCTCAGAAATCCTACCTTATGCTACATCAACGAGGCCATACTGGTGAGAAGCCCTATGAATGCAAGGAATGTGAGAAGGCATTTTCCCAGAAGTCCTATCTCATTATACATCAAAGAACTCATACAGAAGAAAAACCCTATAAATGTAATGAGTGTGGAAAGGCCTTTCGAGAAAAGTCAAAGCTCATTATCCATCAGAGGATCCACACAGGAGAGAAACCCTATGAATGTCTTGTGTGCTGGAAAGCTTTCAGCCAGAAGTCACAGCTCATTATCCATCAGAGAACACACACAGGAGAAAAGCCCTATGAATGCACAGAATGTGGCAAAGCATTCAGGGAAAAGTCAACATTTACTGTACATCAAAGAACTCACACTGGAGAGAAGCCCTATAAGTGTACAGAATGTGGGAAAGCTTTTACCCAGAAATCCAATCTTATTGTACATCAGAGGACCCATGCAGTAAAGAAAGCCCATGGAAAAGGCCACATTCACAAGTCAAAGCCTACTACGCAATAGTGTCTTTTTTTATATTCCAAAGGAAATAACCATTTAATTTTTAAAATGTATGACCTAGATTCTAGCCTAATCATTGGGATAAACAGCATTTCCTTTCATCTTTTTCACCCTAATGTAAGTTGAAAAAGTAGTAGATATGTAATTTCCTTGAAACCACTAGAACCCAGATGAAGATAGGGCCCGCCCAGATGAAGAGGCAACCAGGCACCAGTGCAAGAGATTTAAGGGCTTCAGAAGCTAGGCAGCATAGGTAAGAACGCTGCCGCCGAGGGTTCGGCTGTACACTAAGGTGCATGAGCACAGACAGCTGGGACAAAGACCATGTGAGGTCTGCGGAGAAACAAGCAGAAAAACTTCGTATTTATAGAAAATAATCTGATAGGTTTGAGGAACAGCTGGAGGTGGGGAAGATGGGGCCGAATTAAGGGCTATAGTTGGTCTTGTTTAGTGACTTGGAGAAAGGAAAGTCTGAAAGAACTAACATACGTTAAGGGGTGTCTCAGTTGTCTAAAAAACTGATATCCTGGCATGTTCCCCACAAAACCTTTTGGCAAATAGCAAGTCCAGGAATGACTTTTCTCATTCGAAGAAAAGCATTTAAAGGTAATTAAAACCACAAATAAATTTCCGCTTCTGGGAATACATATACTCATATGTATAAAATTAATCAAAACACAGAGGAGGTGTTGATGCATTGTTTGAAAACAAAAGATTAGAAGCTGTTGAAATTACATCATGTGGATTCTACTTCCTGAAACTGATATGTTCTTACATGAGACTCCTCGGAGACAAAAATGAACAAAAAGAACATGGATGTCATTTCTTTAGTGATTTGAGATAATCTCTAAATTACATCATTAGCTAGGAAAAGCAAAGCACTGCAAAGTGAGTATTATGTGCTACTATTTGTATATAAAAGGGGGGAAATTGTAAGTACAGAATGAATTGTATTTATAAGCTGTTTCTGGAAAGGAATATAAAAATATACCATTACTACCTTTCAAAAGGAAAGAGGGAAGTAGGTGACTAGGGAGATGAGACTTGGAGACACCTTTTCTATACTTTCATAGCCTTAGAAAGTTATACAGTGTGACTATACTACCTGTTTGAAAAATAAATCTTTAAAACCATATTGTATTCCTTTAATGGTCATTCTACATACAGAATTCATAACACTTAATATATATAAGCTCAATAGAGTTTAATTTATTTTCAGTGAGCAAATTGAATAACCAGGCAAACAGAGAAACAAAAATATTCAATCAATTCCTAAGATATGTAGACATTTTTCCCAAGCCTCAAGTGAATCTGTGGTCACCTGGGGACCATATTACATAAGCCAAACATAATAAAATCTGAAACACATTTCCAATTTAGGTGCACAGTGACACATGTGGGAAATAACATATTACATAAGCCTAAAATAACAGCAACTGTAACACATTTCATATTTAGAGTGCACAGTGACACCTATGGGGAGTTACTTTATTAAAATCCATTTATATTTTTTCAAATCTTAAAGTGATTTTAAATTACTCCATTTTTACAAAAAAATGTAAAATATCAATTCAACAGGAGGTAGAGTAATATCCTCCAAATACACTAGTGCTGGTGACATGTGTTTTCTAAGATCAGAGATGAAATTGAGACCCGTGAGAACAATATAACATTTGCTGGAGAACAAGAGGTCTTGTTTGTGGTTTGCTGTATTTGTAAGCCCTCTTATTAATGTGACTATTATTCATTGATTCTTGTCTAGCATTAATAGACAATACAAACGATGTAAAACCTGGAGGTCAGCTGGGTTTGTACTTATCAAAACAGATGAATTAGACTTGAGTCTGTCTGTGCCTTTCTAGACTACCTGTTTTTAAGAGTGTATGTGTGCTGTGTGTACATTCATACATGCATACATGTATGTTGAGGCCCAGAGAGTCTCAATCCAACTTTTTTTGTCTGTGTATGTTCATATTTGTTCTCCAGGGTCAAAGCCTAGAAGCTAAATTGCTTTTATATAGATTTCTAAATTGCATTTAGAAAGTTAATACAACTGCTCTCAATAATTCTCAAATTCCAGAGCCCCAGTCAAACAATATTTAATGTATAAATATTTACTAAAGTTGGGTCCTCTGTAAAAGCTCTCTTAATGTCTGAGCCATCTTTCAAACCTCTTTTATGGTTTAATTCTGGGGGGGAAAGTAAGCAATAGGCTCAGCTTGGAGGGGGCAATGTTTCAATGCTGTAGGTCAAGCATGGGGCTTTGCACATGTGAAATGCTCCCACATTCTGCTGCATCTTCCCTTTATTTTTGAGCTCCTTAAGAGATATATGTCCATTTCCTGGGAGAAAAAATGTAGGGCCCACTAGCTTGTACCTGGTGCAGTCTACATTAAAGATAACTCAAGGGAACCAGAAATAGCTATTTGATCTTTTTACCAGTAGAAAATCACCTCCGTTTAAGGTTAATCTGCAGTAAGGTGAGAGCTAAGGTTGTACCTTTTCCTGTGAATCTTGGAATAGCTTCCTGTGTACCAGATGGCAACTTGTTCCAGCTGCATGTGGCAAACTGAAGTGACAGAGACATAGACCAAAGAGGATGGGATGAGGATGAACTGCAGGATGCAAATGTGCTGAAGTTAGAGAGAAAGAGAGGCTAATGAAGCACCAAGTGTGGGTCAATGGAGTAGTAAAGGGCAGAGTTAGGAAGTGAATAGGGGAAAGGAGGAGAAATATGAAATCTCCAGTCGAGTAAAGCACTTGAGACTAGATGAACATAAATAAATGTGTGGATTTGAGGGTGAATGGGCAAAGAATATTGTCTTGGAAGTGAGGGAAGGTGAGGTATAGGCAGTGATCCTGTTAGATGCAGAAGAACAGAGAACCATGTAGGTGAATGAAAAGAGGAAAAGGGATGGGTCATCAAAGTGGGCAAACTGCTGGAGTGGAAAAATGATGAGTACTTTTAGGTAACAAGGAGCTATGGTATCAAGAGCTACAACAATAGGACCTTGGGTCACCTATGGGCAATTGGTGAGAGCCAAGTAGAGAACCCCATCATGAGCACAGGTACATGAGTGGGGACAACCTGGACTCTGGCTTTTTTTTTTCCTGGTTTTTCAAGACAGGGTTTCTCTGTGTAGCCCTGGCTGTCCTGGAACTCTGGAACTCACTCTGTAGACGAGGCTAGCCTCGAACTCAGAAATCCGCCTGCCTCTGCCTCCCAAGTGCTGGGATTAAAGGCGCGCGCCACCACCGCCCAGCTTCAACCTGGACTCTGGACTCAAGTGTTCAATTAAGGTCAGCTCTGTTCAGCTCTGTTCTCCATGTCCTTGTGGGTTATACTTAGCATGCCTCAAGACATCATAGATTTTAAAAAGTATCTCGGGCCCATGTATCAGCTCCTCTGCTAATGTTTTTACTAGTGTAAGCCTTGTCCTCAGTGTCCAAGATAAGTAGATGTCTTAACTATGAGAACACAAGGTAGGCAAAATGGAGAAAGATAAACATTCAAACAAGAATCCAAGAAAGTAAGTGTGCCTATGCTATACCAGGATACAGTAGTTTCCATTTACCAAACCTAAATTTTCTTTCCATTGTCAACTGTTCTGAAAACATTAAATGGAAAATTCCAGAAACACTGTTTTAAATTGAGTGCCATTCTGAGTAGCACCAGACTTTACACCATCCTATAAACCATCTCCTTATCAAGCATTTCCGTGTTATTAGCTTCTACTAGTTAGTCACTTAGTAAATAGAAGATCATAAAGCCCAGCAGCAGGCCACATGTAGTGTCCCATGTCTTTGATTACAACACTCAGGAGACGGAAGCAGATGGATCTCTGTGGATCTGGTAAATTCCAGAACAGCTATGGAGAGATACCTGTCTCAAAATAAAAAAGACCCAGCAAAATACAGGGACATGTTTATCTAGGTCCAATGGAACAAAATCAGGCAATCTCTGTTATCTAAATCACTCTTGTGTTAAAATAGTTTAATTAAATTATGAACATATTAGAAATGGATTGTATACAAATCAGGGGCATCTGATTAAAACTGGAATAAACACTTCCTGTGTAATACTGATATCTCAGGATCATATCTCTTGGTTGACCAGCTAGAAATCCTCAAACTCACTAGACACTGCAGTACAGATGTTTTGTTTTAAATTTTTCACTAGTTCTATGAGAATTTTGTACAATGTATTTTGATATTTACTCATTTATTCCTGGATGTGTGGCCTTCCACTGAAGCATGAGCCATGGATAACAAGGAAACAGTGTCTTCTGGACCCAGCAGGGCAGTTGCACATAGGAACATATAGTGGTTTTTAAGACTAAATTCCAATAAAGATAGAGGAAGTGGGCATAAAGTCCCATCCCTAGCTGAGGAGATGTTGGCAATTGTTAGCTACCAAAAGAGTGAAAGTCCATTTTCTTTTAAGAGTGTAGCCCTTGGTACGTTTACTATTCTCCAGTGGAAGGCCAAACATCCAAGGATGTATTTTTTGGTAGCACGGGGTCTACACAGTTCATTAAATAATTGGCAAGTTGATCATAAACCGCCTCAAAGGGTAAGAGGATCAAGAATATTGCTGTAGCAGTCTGGCATGGCATTTTTCTGTACAAATGCTGCTACACTCCATTTTTATGGATTCCCTCTGTGTATCACTAGACTGGTCGAGCAGTAACACCAGTATATGGGTGAAAGCACTCAGTTGTAGGTCTGCATATGCCCAGCCACTGGACATTGCCTCTTGGGGAGGCAGAATGCAGGAAGTGCTTGACTGTGTCTCCCAATGCTGGGCTTCAAGGGAGCACTGAGGTGCTCCAGGGCTGGGAACCACACTCTGAGATGAGGGGCAAAGCCAGGCTGGTTCGGGAGTACTTGGGCCTGTAATGAGGCCAGGGCTGGTGGTTCTCCTCCAACTCTTGGACTTCCAGGCGCTACTGGGAGTCACAGAAAGGCCGAGAAAGGAGTCAGGGCCGCAGGCTGAAGACTGGCATCTAGACCTTCTATGGGAGATTTAAGCTGTGGCTCTGTAAGCAAAGACCTGCATGTTCCCCGTGGTTGTGGTAGTTGAAAGAGACAGTCCATGGTTCTCTAAACTGTTTATGAACTGTTCGTGGCAGAAAATGGATGCATACTGATACCTCTCAGGGTGGACCTGAAATTAAATACCTTTTGCAGGGAGGAATGTCTGGGACAGGAAGCTTGTTGGCTAAGCCCTCAGGACCTCTAGGCACCTTAATAGTATAGAGAACTCTGTTTGGGGCTACATGACCAACATGGGGAGCATGGCACGTGTTCCGGCCAGGTATCTAGCAGGGAGCACGGAGTTTCCTAAGTCTCAGGTGTGTGCCCACCAAGTCTTCTGGGTCTACACCCAGGTCTCTACCCACCACAGTTCCTGCCATGGTTTTACCATCCCACACTCAATGAGGATTGACAGCTAGATTATGAGGTATTCAACTGCCTGAGAAAGGTTAGCCACCCACTTAATTTCAATTATATTAGTTCTGGACTTTGTGAGACCTGTGGGATGAACATAAGAGGAACAACATGCCATCCTGGAGGGTGGGCTACCCTGACCATAGAACACACTATAAAGGGAAGAGCTCCATGTGTGGGGTTACTGATATGGAGGACTGGGAGAAGAAAGAATATCTATCCCTAAGAACCATAATGAAAGGTAGCTGAGCTGTTAAGGCAGGGTTGTTAGGCTAAGGCCTGACCCCTATATACCTAGCCACAGTTATTGTAGCACGCAGCTATGTGTTGCAGATGTCATGCTTTGAGGCCCTCCCTGTAGGATATCAAGATCACACATTTGGGATCTGCAGCTAATGAATTAGACTAGATTCAAGGGATCTTATACTTCTGCCCACTCAAGGACTCCAGAGAGGTGAGTGTCCTATTACATTCAACTAGGAGATGGATACTGAGCCTTAGGACTGCTTCTTACCAGAAGGCCACTCAGATAGGAGTTTGCTACCCAACCCCCTTCAAAGGCCAGACATAGCTGCTACGGCATGGGTGGGGACAGTATCATTCACACTACAGCATTCTGTCCAATGTACAGAAGGGTAAAAGACAACTCCCATAAGGATTTGGACCATAGTCCACTCTGCCTTGTTAGTGAGGATTTCTATGACATGAATAAGTGGTTATAAGGCCTCATACATTCCTGTGTAAATTCATCAGAAAACATTAGCTGACCAAAGAGTTCAGCTACTTGTACGATTTCAGAGTAAGCATACAAAATGACATACTCTGGTGGCATGCACAATGATGATTTAGTCCAGAGTCCACCAAGCTCTGTCTCAGGGAGCTCTGGATTAGTGCTGGTCTTGGTTACTGCCCATGGGGGGAAATATTATCAGTGTCATCACATAAGGCAATGGACCACACCTATTGAGGCCCATTTAATCACACTTAGATATAGCACATGGCAGACATCATTATAATCAGAATGCTCATGATTGGTACAATCAAGTTAAAAATCTTAAGCTTGAAAATAAGTTAAATAGAATAAGGATTACTAGAGATTGAAAAGAATATGAATTTGATCAATGAATGTTATGTGCATGGATATAAATATTTAATGAACTCTGTTATCATGTACAATTAATGCATGTTAGTAAAATGTTTTCAGTAGGGGCCAGCAAGATAGGTCACTGGGTAAAAGCTCTTGCTAGCAAGCCTAAAAACCTAATTTAATCCCTGGAACTCAAATGGTGGAAGGAGAGAACAGACTCCTGCAAGTTGTCCTTTAACCTCCACAAGGGTGCACCCTAGCATGCATGCACCCACACATAATTAATTGATTATAAACTAAATCCCTAATAAATACAACTGCATATCAAATGTCAAGAAATAGACAAGGCACCCACAGCAGCTCTGTATCTCATCTCTAGGGAATGCCACAGATTTTGATTTCCTAATCTACCTCTCCCAACTCTTCCCTTCACTCCACCCACCTGCAAGTCCCACAGGCACTCCCTGAAAGAAAAAGAAAAGCTAAACCAGAAAACCAAGCCCCTCTGGTCAGGGAAGCTGGTAGACCAATTGCTAACCTTCACTTCTCTTTCTGCTCCACCAAATCAAATCCCCCAGTTTCATCCCCAGCTCTGCAACAGTATCTGCTGCAGCACCCCCACACTTTCCTGCACCCCACCTCCAGCTGATTTCACAAACCTTCCTCTCCTATCCTCCCTCCCCGACTACTTGCCTTTTCCCAGCCACCAACTCCCCAGAACCCAGAGGCTACTACTCTCCTACCAAGGAAGCAGATAGGCTAACTGCAGCACCTCATGTCACCTCCTGCTCCTCCAAGTGCAATACCAGAATATCATCCCCAGCTTTCTAGCAGACCTTCTGCTCTGCTTTCTTCTCACTCCCTGACCCTATTCTCAGGGTACTAACTAAGCAGATCACCATATAACACCTAGCTTTCCTTCCTATTGCAAAGCCCCACCACTGCCCCCAGCACATCCCAATTCCTAAGTTTCAGGTTTAAATACCCAGAAGCACATTTTCCCTGGAACCTCCAGTGCCCTTTATTGGGGCACACAGAAGATTTTTCCTATAACCTTTACACAGTCCTAAGAACCAGAGATAAACAAAAACCAAGGAACAAAACACCCATCCAACAGAGGTAAGACCAGATATCAGCACCTAGAATTACAATCTTCCCAATCCAAGATGCTAACACAAAAACACAATTACAGATAGTACAAAATGTCTTATCTAGTGCCCAGCAACCCTACCACAACAGGTTCTGAATATTCAAGCAGATTTGAAACACAAAAAAAAGAGCTTAAAACAGCCCTTATGGATACTGTGGTTTGAATGAAAATAGCCCTCATAGGGTAAAAGGGAGTGGCACTACTTGAAAAAATAAGGACCTGTGGCTTTGTTGGAGTGGGTGTGGCACTATCTAAGGATGTGTATCACTGGAGGTGGGTTTTGAGGTTTCAAATGCTCAAGCCAGACCCAAGGTAGATCTCTTCTTGTTGCTGACTGATACACAGGTAGAACTCTCAGCTATCTCTCCAGCACCATGTCTGCCTGTGTGACACCATGTTTTCTCACCATTATAATAATGGACTGAACATAACAAAGTGTCAACTAAATATTTTCTTTTATAAGACTTGCCATGGTCATGGAGCCTCTTGCAGCAATAGAAAATTGACTAAGCAAATACTATAGAGGTTTTTAAAAAGGAAATGAATAAATACCTTAAAGAAATTGATTAAAACAAATGAAGTAAATTAATAAAATCATCAAAGATGTAAAAATAGTAATAGAAAAAATAAAGAAAATACAAACTAAAAGGATTCTGGAAATGAAAGCTTTAGGAACATGAACAAGAACCACGGGGGCAAGCTTCATCAGAAGAATACAAGACATGAAAGAGGGAATCTCAGGAATAGAAGATATGACAGAAGAAAATAGAATGGTAAATCTTAAAAAAAAAAAAAATCCTGACACAAAATATCCCGAAAATCTCTGACACCATGAAAGACAAAACATAAGAATAATAGGAATAGAGAAAGGAAAGGAATCCCAGCTCAAAGATCCAGAAAATATTTTCAACAAAATCATAGAAAGTTTTTTCTAATCTAAAAAGGGAGATACAAAAAAAAAAAAACAAGAAGCATATAGAACACCAAATAGACTCAACCAAAAAAGAAAGTCCCATACCACAAAACAATCAAATCACTAAACATCCAAAACAAAGACAGAATATTAAAATATGTATAGGAAAAAGACCAAGAAACATATAACAGAAGAACTATTAGAATTACTCCTGACTTCTCAATGCAAATACTAAAGGCCAGAAGAGCATGGGAAAATGTGCTGCAAACTTTAAGAAATCGCAAATGCCAGCCCACACTACTATACACAGAAAAGCTATAAATCACTATGTATGAAAAAAAATGAGACATTCCATGATAAAGCCAAATTTAAGCAGTATGTATCGACAAATTCAGCATTGCAGAAGGTGCAACAACTCTCCACTGATGAAAAATCAGTCAAGACAGAAATAAAGAAGTCAAAGACTTTCTAGAATTGAATGAAAATAAATACACAATATGCACAAACTTATGGGACACAAGGAAGGCTGTTCTAAAAGGCAAGTAGCACTAACTGCATATATTTAAAAAAAACTGGAAAGATCTCATATTAGCAATGTAACAGTACACCTGAAAACTATAGAAATCACATCAAAAAGGAGATCAGAAGAAAATAATCAAATAAATCATTAAAATAGAAACAAAGAAAACAATATAAAGAATAAATGAAACAAAGAGTCGGTTACTTAGGAAAATCAATGAAATCAAATAAACCGTATCTAAAATAACTAAAAGGTGGATACAGATTATCCAAATTAACAAAATCAGAAGTGAAATTGTGGATAAAAAATAGACACTGAGGAAATCAAGGGAATCAAGAGGACATACTTTGAAAACCTATACTCCACCAAATAAGGAGATGTAAAATAAATGGATAATTTTCTCCATGGGTACAAATTTCCAAAGTTAAATCAAGAATAGATAAGCAATTTAAAAAGACTTATAAACTTTAGTGTAACTGAAGTAAATCATTAAAAGTCCACTAACCAAAAAAGCCTGGGGACAGATAGATTAAGCACAGAATTCTACAAGACATTCAAGTAAAAGTTAATACCAACAGTCATCAAACCATTCCATAAAATAGAAGGAACATTACCAAATTTATTTCACAAGGCCACAGTTAGCACAATACCCAAAATCCATAAAGACCCTGTAGTGGCTATTCCTGGTTGTCAACTTGACTACATCTGAAATGAACTACAGTCCAGAATTAGAAGGCTCACCTATGGCCCTAATCTGGAGGCTGAGAGATACAAGTTTCTGACCTGAATCTTGGCATGGAGACCTTGAGGAATAGTGGCTACGAATCCCATAGGATTAACATAGAAAGCTCTATGAGTTCAAGGTCATCTGGGGTTAAAGGTGTGGTGGCACACACCTTTAACCTGGGCCACACTTTTTGCTGGAGACCTATATAAGGACATTGGAAGAAGGAAGGCTCTCTGCTTCGCCTGCTTGCCTTGTGGGACTGAGCAATTGCTGGATCCTTGGACTTCCATTCACAGCTGCTGCCGCGACTGTTGTTGGGAGTTGATTGTTGGGAGTTGGACTACAAACTGTAAGTCATCAATAAATCCCTTTACTACATAGAGACTACCATAAGTTCTGTGACTTTAGAGAACCCTGACTAAGACAGACCCCCACAAAAGGGAAAATTGTAAACCAACTTCCCATTTGTACATAGATGCAAAAACATTCATTACAATACTTGCAAACTGGATAGAAAGACACATTAAAAAAAATCCACCATGAAGAAGTAGAGTTCATTCCAGAGATAGAGGCAGGGTTCAAGATACATAAATCTATAAA
>JADRCD010077392.1:5590-24305 GCA_019843815.1 Montemys delectorum | reverse complement strand
TCCACCATGTTCATAGCAGCCTTATTTATAATAGCCAGAAACTGGAAACAACCAAGATGTCCCTCAACAGAGGAATGGATACAGAAACTGTGGTACATCTACACAATGGAGTACTACTCAGCTATTAAAAACAATGAATTTATGAAATTCTTAGGGAAATGGATGGATCTAGAGAGTATCATCCTGAGTGAGGTAACCCAATCACAAAATAACCCACATAGTATGCATTCTCTGATCAGTGGTTATTAGCCCAGAAGTTTGGAATACAGGAAGAATGACCCACAAACCACAAGAAACCCAAGAAGAAGGAAGACCAAAAGGTGGACATTTCATTCCTTTTAAAAGGGGGAACCAAATACCCACAGAAGGAGTGGCAGAGATTAACTATGGAGCAGAGACTGAAGGAAGGATAATCATATAGCTATCTTCGGAGAGGCTCTGACAATACCTGACTAATACAGATTTAGAGGCTCACAGCCATTCATTGAACTGAGTACACGGTCCCCAGTGGAGGAGTTAGAGAAAGGTTCTATGGAGCTGAAGGGTTTGCAGCCCCTTAGGATGATCAACAATTACTAACTAGTACCATCAGAGCTCCCAGGGACCCAACCACCAGTCAAGGACTATATAGGGTGGGACTGAATGTTCTGGCAGCATGTGTATAGTAGAGGATTGAAAATTCGATCATCAATAGGAGGAAAGGGCCTCTGCCTTGTGAAGGTTTTGTGCCCCAGTGTAGGGGAATGCCAGGGCCAATAAGTGGGAGAGGGTGGGGTGGCAGGCATAGGGAAGGGGGAGGCAACAGGGGTTTGTTCTTGTTGGTTTTGTTTGTTTGTTTGTTTTTTGGAGGGGAACCTGGGAAAGGAAAAATTTACATGTAAATAAAGAAAATATCTATTATGAATAAATACATTTTAAAAAGGTAAAAAAAAAGAATTGATCCCCTCCCCCGAAAAAATTGAAGAATTCCTAGGAGAAAATGATTGTATATTTAAAAACACAGAGAATCTATGCTTCCTAACTGAGAAAGCAAGTGGAACCTTCTTCTGATTAGATATAAGTTACTTCTGGAAATGTTTTTTTTTTGAAAAATTGAAGAATTCTATAAAATATGATAATTGAAGAACTACAAAGAGAAAATGATGGAAAATGGAAAACACAGAGAAGTTATGTTTCCTATTAGAGAAAGCAAACGAAATTTTTTTTTATAAGATTCAGGATGTTCTTGGTAATTGCTTTTGAGAAAAGTGATGAAATGTATAGAAAATGCCATGAAAATTGAAAAACTCCTAGGAGAATATGAAGGTAAAATGGAAAACACAGAGAAGCTATGTCTCCTAATTGAGAAAGCAATTGGAAACTTTTTCTGGTAGGATTCAAGATATTTTCAGTGGTGGCTTTTGAGAAAATTCAAGAAATCTATAGAAAATGTTGTGTAAATTGCAGAATTCATAGGAAACAATGAGAGTGAATATGAAAACACAGAAAGTCTATATTGTCAAATAGAGAAAACAAAAAGAGCATTTTCTGGTGAGATACAAGATGTTCTTGTAAACAGTTTTTGTGAAAATTGAAGAATTCTATAAAAAATTTCATGAAAATTGAAGAATTCCTAGGAGAATATGATGCTAAAATGGAAAACACATGGAAGCTATGTTTCCTAATAGAGAAAGGAAATGGAAGCATTTTTGATAAGATTCCGGATGGTCTTGGTAATTGCATTTGAGAAAATTGATGAAATATATAGAAAACGTCATGAAAATTGAAAAACTTCTAGGAGAATATGATTGTATGAATATGAAAGGGGCTATGTTTTCTAATTAAAGAAGCAACTGGAATCTTTTTCTTATAAGATTCTCGCTGTTCCTTGTAATTGATTTGGAAAATTGATGAAATGTATAGAAAATGTCATGAAAATTGAAGAATTCCTAGGAGAAAATGATTGTAAAATGGAAAACACAGGACACCTATATTTTCAAATTGAGAAAGAAAATAAAACATTTTCTGATAAGATACAAGATATTTGTATAAGCGGTTTTTGTGAAAAGTGAAGAATTCTATTAAAAATGTCATGAAAATAGAAGAATTCCTAGGAGAAAATGATGATTAAATGGAAAAAAGAGAGAATCTATGTTTCCTAACTGAGAAAGCCAGTGGAATCTTTTTCTGATTAGATATAAAATATTCCTGGAAATGTTTTTGAAAAATTAAAGTATTCTATAAAATATGATAACTGAAGAACTCCAATGAGAAAATGATGGTAAAATGGAAAACACAGAGAACCTATGTTTTCTAATAGAGAAAGCCAATGGAAACTTTTTTTGATAAGATTCAGGATGTTCTTGTTAATGGCTTTTGAAAAAATTGATGAAATATATAGAAAATGTCATGAAAAATTGAAAAACTCCTAGGAGAATATGATTGTAAAATGGAAAACACAGAGAAGCTATGTCTCCTAATTGAGAAAGCAATTGGGAACTTTTTCTGGTAGGATTCAAGGTATTTTCAGTAGTTGCTTTTGAGAAAATTGAACAAATCTATAGAAAATGTGTAAATTGCAGAATTCATAGGAAACAATGAGGGTGAAATTGGAAACATAGAAAGTCTATATTGTAAAATTGAGAAAGCAAACAGAGCATTTTCTGGTGAGATACAAGATGTTCTTGGAAACGGTTTTTGTGAAAACTGAGGAATTCTATGAAAAATGTCATGAAAATTCAAGAATTCCTAGAAGAATATGATGGTAAAATGGAAAACACAGGGAAGCTATGTTTCCTAATAGAGAAAGGAAATGGAAACCTTTTTGATAAGATTAAGGATGTTCTTGGTAATTGCTTCTGAAAAAATTGATGAAATGTATAGAAAAATTCATGAAAATTGAAAAACTCCTAGGAGAATATGATTGTAAAATGGAAAACTGAAAAGGGCTATGTTTTCTAATTGAGAAAGCAACTAGAAAATTTTTCTTATAAGATTCTCGCTGCTCTCAGTAATTGCTTTTGATAAAATTGATGAAATGTATAGAAAATATCATGAAAATTGAAGAATTCCTAGGAGAAAATGATTATAAAATGGAAAATACAAAAACCTATAATTCCTAATTGAGACAGCAAATGCAAACTTTTTCTGGTATGATGCAAGATGTTATCAGTAATTGCTTTTGAGAAAATTGAAGAAATCTATAAAAAATCTTGTGTAAATTGCAAAATTCATAGGAGAATATGATTGTTAAATGGAAAACAAAGAAAATCTATGTTTTCAAATTGAGAAATCAAATGGAGATCTTTTCTGATAAGATCCAAGATGTTCTTGGAAAGGGTTGCTTAAAAAAAGTAAAGAATTCCATAAAATGTCATAATAATAGCAGAATTCCAAAGAGAAAATGATGGTAAAATGGAAAACAGAGTAGCTGAGTTTCCTAATTGAGAAAGCAAATGGAAACTTTTTCTGATAAGATTCGAGATATTGTCAGTAGTTGCTTTTGAGAAAATTGAAGAAATCTATAGAAAATGTTGTGTAAATTGTAGAATTCATAGGAAACAATAAGAGTAAAATGGAAAACAGAAAAATTATATTTTCAAATTGAGAAAGCAAATAAAACATTTTCTGATAAGATACAAGATGTTCCTGTAAATGGTTTTTGTGAAAATTGAAGAATTGTATAAAAAAAAAAAGGTCATGAAAATTGAAGAATTCCTACGAGAAAATGATGGTAAAATGGAAAACACAGAGAATCTATGTTTCCTAACTGAGAATGCAAGTGGAACGTTTTTCTGATTAGATATAAGTTATTCCTGGAAATGTTATTTTGAAAAATCAAAGAATGCTATAAAATATGATAATTGAAGAACTCCAAAGAGAAAATGATGGTAAAATGGAAAACACAGAGAAGTTATGTTTCCTAATAGAGAAAGCCAGTGAAAACTTTTTTGATAAAATTCAGGATGTTCTTGGTAATTGCTTTTAAGAAAATTGATGAAATGTATAGAAAATGTCATGAAAATTGAAAAACTCTTAGGAGAATATGATTGTAAAATGGAAAACTGAAAGGGGCTATGTTTTCTAATTGAAAAAGCAACTGGAAATTTTTTTTATAAGATTCTCGCTGCTCTCAGTAATTGCTTTTGATAAAATTGATAGAAAATATCATGAAAATTGAAGAATTCCTAGGAGAATAAGATTGTAAAATGGAAAACACAAAAACCTATGATTCCTAATTGAGAAAGCAAATCCAAACTTTTTCTGGTATGATGCAAGATGTTATCGGTAGTTGCTTTTGAGAAAATTGAAGAAATCTATAGAAAATCTTGAGTAAATGGCAGAATTCATAGGAGAATATGATTGTTAAATGGAAAACACAGAAAACCTATGTTTTTCAAATTGAGAAAGCAAATGAAGATATTTTCTGATAAGTTCCAAGATGTTCTTGGAAAGGGTTGCTTAAAAATGTAAAGAATTCCATAAAATGTCATGATAATGGAAGAATTCTAAAGAGAAAATGATGGTAAAATGGAAAACAGAGTAGCTAAGTTTCCTAATAGAGAAAGCAAATGGAAACTTTTCCTGATAAGATTAAAAGTATTCTTAGTCACTGCTATTGAGAAAATTGAAGAAAACCTTAGAAAATGTCATCAAAATTGAATAACTCCAAACAAAAAATGATTTTAAAATGAAAAACGCGGAGAAGTTATGTTTCTTAATTGAGAAAGGAAGTGGAAACATATTCTGATAAGACACAAGATATTTTTGGAAACGATTTTTGTGAAAATTGAAGAATTCTATAAAAAATGTCATGAAAAATGAAGAATTCTTAGGAGAAAATGATGGTAGAATGGAGAACACAGAGAATCTATGTTTCCTAACTTGAAAGCAAGTGGAAACTTTTTCTGATAAGATACCAGATATTCTTGGAAATGTTTTTTAAAAATATTTAATGAATTCTATAAAAATATGATGATAATTGAAGAACTCCAAAGACAATATGATGATAAAATGGTAAATACTGAGAACCTATGTTTCCTAATATAGAAAGGAAATGGAAACATTTTTGATAAGATTCAGGATGTTTTTGATAATTGCTTCTGAGAAAATTGATGAAATGTATATAAAATGGCATGAAAATTGAAAAACTACTAGGAGAATGCGATTGTAAAATGGAAAACTGAAAGGGTCTATGTTTTCTATTTGAGAAAGCACCTGGAAACTTTTCTTATAAAATTCTCACTGTTCTTGGTAATTGCTTTTGGAAAATTGATGAAATGTATATAAAATGTCCAGAAAATTGAACATTTCCTAGGAGAAAATGATTGTAAAATTGGAAAACACAGAGAACTCCTGTATCCTAATAGAGAGACCAAATGGAAACATTTTCTGATAATATTCAATATGTTCTCGGTAATAGCGCTTGAGAAAATTGAAGAAATCTATAGAAAATGTTGTGTAAATTGCAGAATTCCTAGGAGAATATGATTGTTAAATGGAAAACACAGAGAGGCTATGTTTTCTAATTGAGAAAGCAAATGGAAACTTTTTCTGATAAAATTCAAGATATTGTCAGTAGTTGCTTTTGAAAAATTGAAGAAATCTATAGAAAATGTTATGTAAATTGCAGAATTCATAGGAAACAATAAGAGTAAAATGGAAAACACAGAAAAACTATATTTTCAAATTGAGAAAGCAAATAAAACATTTTTTGATAAGATACAAGATATTCATGTAAACAGTTTTTGTGAAACGTGAAGAATTCTGTAACAAATGTCATGAAAATAGGAGAATTCCTAGGAGAAAATGATGGTAAAATGGAAAACACAGAGAATCTATGTTTCCCAACTGAGAATGCAAGTGGAACCTTTTTCTGAATACACACAAGATATTCTTGGAAATGTTTTTTTGAAAAATTGAAGAATTCTATAAAAATATGATGATAATTGAAAAACTCCCAAGAGAAAATGATAGTAAAATGGAAAACACAGAGAAGCTATGTTTCCCAATAGAGAAATCTAATGGGAACATGTTCTGATAAGATTCAAGATATTCTCAGTAGTTGCTTTTGAGAAAATAGAAGAAATCTATAGAAAATGTCATGAAAATTGAAAAACTCCTAGGAGAATATAATTGTAAAATGGAAAACACAGAGAAGCTATGTCTCCTAATTGAGAAAGCAAATGGAAACTTTTTCTAATAAGATTCAAGATATTCTCAGTAGTTGCTTTTGGGAAAATTGAAGAAATCTACAGAAAATGTTGTATAAATAGCATAATTCATAGGAAACAATGAGGGTAAAATTGAAAACACAGAAAACCTGTGTTTTCAAATTGAGAAAGCAAATAAAGCCTCTTCTGAAAAGATACAAGGTATTCTTGGAAATGGTTTTTGAGAAAATTGAAGGATTCTATAGAAAATTTCTTGAAAATTGAAGAATTCCTAGGAGAATATGTTTCAAAAATGGAAAACATAGGCAAGCTATGTTTCCTAATAGAGAAAGCAAATGGAAACATTTTTGTTAAGATTTAGGAAGTTCTTGGTAATTGCTTCTGAGAAAATTGATGACATGTATAGAAAATGTCTTGAAAATTGAAAAACTACTAGGAAAGTGTGATTGTAAAATGGAAAACTGAAAGGGGCTATGTTCTCTAATTGAGAAAGCAGCTGGAAACTTTATGTTATAAGATTCTAGGTATTCTTGGGAATTACTTTTGAGAAAATGGATGAAATGTATAGAAAATGTCATGAAAATTGAAGAATTCCTAGGAGAAAATGATTGTAAATTGGAAAACACAAAAACCTATGTTTCCTAATTGAGAAAGCAAATGCAAACTTTTTCTGGTATGATGCAAGATGTCATCGGCAATTGCTTTTGAGAAAATTGAAGAAATCTATAGAACATCTTGTGTAAATTGCAGAATTTGTAGATTATAATGATCATAAATGGAAAACATAGAAAACTGCCACAGACCACCCTTGGGGGTCTGGGCACCGAGACAGGGTTTGGAGAAGATATTCAGGTGGTAACGGATTCGGCGTGACAGACAACACAAACACGAGAGTAGTATCAGTGCTGCTGCGAAGTTTACTGATTTCACTCAGACTATTATACAGTCAAACTAGGAACTAGGAACATTGTCAAAGTGCCAAACATTAGACATTCATTATTAAAAATTCATCATTACAGTAATAACATCTGAGGAAAGAACTTCATGACCTGGTAACCTGCCAAACTGTGGTCACTGATTCAGACACCCACATAACTTTGCTTAGACAGATCAAGAGTTCTTAAATCCACCCTACACACACATGTCTTTCTATGACTTCTGCTTTTTCTTTTGGTTCTATAGTACACCAAGTGGGCCTAGTCTTTTAATTCTTTTCCACTGACCGAGGGTATACTATCTTATTATCCTCCCCTCAAAAGTTACCCATCTCTGTAAATCCCTATCACATCTTCCTGTATAAACTGAGGTAGGAGTAGGAGTCATGGGAACTCTCATCAGGCTGGATCCCACTGGAGAACACCACCACCTACCATTGATCCAATGAGCAGCTCTATGCCCATGATCAAAGGTACGTGTATGTACTCCTGGAACATAATATCCACTCCATGCCTCATTGTCCTTTCTATTCCTGGTCACATCTCTCTTCCTCCTGTACTCTAGCCCAAGTTCCCGCTTTTGAAGCCATTCCAGGGCTGCATAAGGGGGCTTATCTAATTCATTCTGCATATGGCGTACAAACTTAATGAATGGTGTGATCTCAGTCCGATTAATAATAATATTTCTAATTATCATTTCAAACGAATGTCCCAGGGCTATAATTCCCTCAGCTAGCTCCAGCTGACCTCCACCTCCAGAAATCTCAGTCCCTTGTCCACAAGGCCTGGTAGGTAAATTATACATGGGATTTTGTGTGTCTCTAAGATGTGAATTATCCACTTTCCCAGGAATTGTAATCATAGCAAGTTGCGGGAGTGCTATAAGATAAATCATATAACAGCATAAGATGAACCCTGGCCCTCCAAGCATCCAAAATCCCCTTAAAGCCTCAAGGGAATGAGTGAGCTGCCTCAACAAATATCCAGGCTTCCTTTGCACAAGTGCCTCTGCTAGGGGGTCCTTCTCCATTGCTTGCAGCAGACTGGAGACCCCTCATAGCCTAGTGTAACACATGCTTGTCACACAGATGTCATAGCCAGTGAGGCTGGCGAGGCAGGTGTGACAGGTGTTTTTGTTTTTAAGATGAAACTCCTCAATATCCCTCCTGACGCTGGACAGGGATCTCAGAATGGTCCTGAAGAGACAAGGGAAAATCATAAATACTGCCATAATGACCACAAAAGCAACTGCAGCAATAATTATGTAATGCCACCAAGTCATTGGCTAAGGGAGGAGATATTTTTATATAATTGTTGAGCCAAATCTTCAAATCCATATGAACCTATCTGTTGTTTACTCATCTCTGAGATCTCTTCTCGCAAAGCTTGCAGGTCATAGGTTATATCATTATTCTTCCATATACCTTGTAGGTGGGCCTTAGTTTTTTCCCACTCATTTGATGCATTATATTTAGCTGGAGTGACACAAATATATTTAAAAGAAGCATGACATTTAGTAGCCATTCTGATTTTTAAGCTAGCTACATCCTGGCCTAGTGCTAAAACCACATCTTTTAGAGCATTCAGTTTTGCTTCTAGTTTTTTATCTATAATGTGCTGTTCTGCTAAGGCTAGAGAAATATTCTTATGCATTTCATTTACAAATTCTGCTGTTTGCACATTTTTTACTAATGCCACTGTTGACATGGCAAAAGAAGTCAAAAAATCTATTAAAGCTGAAATCCCTAATATCAAGGATGCTACAAATCTTTTGGGCCTAAACAGCTCATTTAACTTTCTTATGGTTTCTAATCCTGTATCTTCAAACCACTCTTGTTCTTTTAGGTCTACTGGTAACATAACATATGGAGGTCTCTTAACCAAGAGCATTATGTTAAATTCCTTATTTACACGATTACTAATACAATTTGTTAAAATACAGGCAGCACAAGAAATATTATAGGAAGTAGCAGAAATTTTTTGTATTGCAAAAAATGCACTTCTACCGAAAATTATTCCATAGGGATAATTATCCATACCGATAATTATTCCATAGGGATAATTAGTGGCAGGGATGAGATCATATTTCTTTTGTTTTGGTTTTTTTCAACAGAATCATGTCTGTAGCAGCCAGAAGGCGAAAGAGATCATAATGGACATGAGTATTGTCCTCCTCATACTTATGACTCCAAATTGGTTCTACAAATCCAGCTATAAAAAATCTATGAATTTTATTATTTGTTTTGTATCCATAAAATTTTTCTAAGTTAGTGGTATTTTTGAAATATTGTGAATAATCATAGCCAGGAGAAGAAATAGAGAAATCAAAAACTCTTTCCCCAGAATCAATAAGAGTAAAAGGCACTCCTCGGTTTTTAAATCCACAATTCAACCAAACTGGTGACTGATCCTCATAAACCCAAGGAGCATCCTGATCTCTGTACTTCCTTAAGCAATCTTGTATCGGCAGGGGCTCTGAAGCATCTGCCGTCTCATTAAGCCTCATCCATCCCAAGGTTTTAATCTGCAACTCCCGTACTAACCTTTTTCCCGTGTCTTGTTTCTTGTCTACCTGCTCAGGGGCATCAGTGACAAAGGTCCTATAGGCAACTGGTAAGCACCCAGGGACCGAGGAACCTAATAAGCTAAAGCAAATTGGGGCAGAATCTGCCTTTCCTTCGGAATGAATCACGGAGGAATGATTCTCAGAAATTGTAAATGTAGGAGATCCCCCTAAAATTTCTATCACATTAGTCATAACCTTTATGTGTTCCATTTCTCTCCAAGTTACTGGATGTAAAAGCAGAGGCTTAGGAACGTAAGCCCAATAGAGCTCACCCTGCACTGTGACAATGGAGAGTAAAAGCAAGCAGGCGAGAACGACATTTGAAACTGTAGTTGGTTTTCCAGCCAAGGTCGCTGCCCCCGTTGCTCTAGAGATCAGATATGTCAGCTGCATTTGAGTCGGAAGGTCCTTGTTTACAGCTTTCTCGAAGATCAAGCAGCTCGACAGCTTTCTCTGAAGTAGTTTCATTTTCTTCCGGAACTGGCACCTGCGCATTGGCTTGTGTGAAGGGCCGCACAAGTCGGTCTGGAATCCAGATTGGGGAGTCTTCATCCTGTGGAAAGACACAAGCATACCTCCTTCCTGCTGTAATTAAGGGATCTGGTCCTCACCAAGCTCCGGATAATAAATCCTTCCATCGTACTAATGGCTTCGGCTGTCCTTCTTTAGGTGCCCAGTGATTCATCATCCTTGTTCTTCCTTCCTCATTAGTATTTACATGATTAACGGTAAATAGGGCATGAGAGAGCACATGATGAGGAGACAAATATTTATTTGCTTCTCTTAGTCTGATTATTTGGAGCTTCAGCTCCTGATGTGCCCTTTCTATGATAGCCTGCCCCTGGGGAATGTAAGGAATTCCTGTTATGTGAACTATTCCCCATTGTTGACAGAATTTTTCAAAACTTTTAGAAACATAAGCTGGGCCGTTATCAGTTTTTATCTTAAACGGCTTGCTTAGTGTAGCAAAGCTTGCATTTAAATGCTGTATTACATCTTTCACTGCTTCTCCAGTTCTGGCAGTGGCATGCATTGCATGTGAGTAAGTATCTATGCATACATGTATATAGCAAAGCTTCCCAAATTCTGGAATGTGTGTCACATCCATCTGCCATAAACTATTAGCCTTCAGTCCTCTAGGATTCACCCCCATTTTTTGTCCATGACTGTGGGGAGGACAGGCAGTGCAGTTTTTAACAATCTGTCTAGCCTGCTCTCTAGTTATTTTAAAATAATGTCTTAGAGCATTTGCATTTTGATGATGTAACTCGTGACTTTTTTGAGCCTCTTCTATAGCAGTGGCTATTACATTTCTTGTAAAATAGTCGGCCATTCCATTTCCTTGTGCTAGGGCTCCAGGAAGCTTAGTATGTCCCTTGATATGTCCCACAAAAATTTTATTACTTCTTCTATGAATACAATCTTGTACCTGTTGAAGCAAAGAGGAAATTTGGGAAGATCCTGCAATGACTGCAGTTTCAATAGTGGGAAAAAGACCAGCTACATATTTTGAATCTGTAAAAAGGTTAAACGGTTGAGGGAAGTTCTGTAGAGCCAGCAAAACTGCAACTAGCTCTGTTTGCTGAGTGGAGGTTTTTTCTGTCTGACACTAAATTGGAACTTCCCCTTCAGTCCAGACCACAGCTTTACCATTGCTGGAGCCGTCTGTAAAAACAGTTAAGGCATTTTGTAAAGGTTGAGTGGAGCAAATTTCAGGGAAAATAATAGGTGTTTCTTTTATAAAATCTAAAATTGGATGTTTAGGCAAGTGGTATAGAATTTTGCCTCAACACCCTGCTAGGGCAATCCCCCAATCTTCATCTTCTTGTAATAAATACTCAAATTGTTTTCTAGAATAAGGAATGACTATAATATGCATATCTCTGCCAAAAATTTCTTTAGACCTCTTCCTGACTTTTATAACGAGCAGAGCACAAAGTGTGGCATAAGCCACAACATGCTTATGCTGAGTATGTGGTAAATGAATCCATTCTAATACTCCTTGTTGCCATAGACATCCAGTGGGTGTATAAGTAGTCTTTATGATTAGTAACTCCCAGGGCTGTTGGTAATGTATTTGCTGTACAAAAGCTTTGCTTAGAGCTTGTTCCACTTTTCTTAGAGCTTGCAAGGCTTCAGGGGTCAAAGCTCTAGGGGATTTAGGATGAACTTCCCCATGTAATAGTTGAAATAATGGACTCAATTCTCCAGTAGGTATTTTTAAATAAGACCTGATCCAATTAATATTACCTAATAATTTTTGAAAATCATTTAAGTTCTGCAATTTGTCAGTTCTAATTTGTAAATGCTGGGATGTAACATAATCATCCCTTATGCTATGTCCTAGATAATGTATAGGCCTATTTTCCTGAATTTTATCAGGAGCTATTTATAATCCATATTGAGTTAGGCTAGCAACCAAATCTTTCAAAATCTGTTGATTTTTTTGTTTTGAGCTATGGGCTAATAGGATATCGTCCATATAATGGACAAGATAGGCCTCAGGATATTGCCTCCTAATTGGTTGAATGGCCATATCTACAAATTTCTGACATAAGGTAGGGCTATTTTTCATTCCTTGTGGTAATACCTTCCATTGGTACCTTTTGCAAGGCTGTTTATGATTGATAGCAGGAATACTAAAGGCAATTCTTTTACAATCTTCAGGATTCAGTTTAATGGTAAAGAAACAATCTTGTAAATCTATTACTATTATATTATAATCTTTTGGTATTGCTACGGGAGAAGGGAGCCCAGGTTGTAATGCTCCCATATCTTCCATTGTCAGGTTAATAGCTCTCAAATCTTGCAACAAGCGCCATTTGCCAGACATTTTCTTTATTACAAAAATGCATGTATTCCAGGGGCTAGATGTCTCTTCTATATGTCCTTTTTCTAATTGTTCAGCTATTATCTTTTCAATAGCCTGTATCTTTTCTGCTGTTAGGGGCCATTGATTAAGCCATACAGGCTCATTGTTCTTCCATGTGATTTTATCCGTGTATAATTTATTGCTGACAATGGCCCCTAAGAAAAATATTGCTCATCCAGAGTTCCTATGGTTAGTTTTACATCCATCTCCTGCATTAAATCTCTTCCCCACAATGAAAAGGGGAGAGAGGGGATCACATAAGGTTGAATATGCCCTCTTTTATCTCTAGCACTCCAAGGAATATGCCGTGAACTTTTGGTAACATTGGCAGCCATTCCCAGACCTACTAGGGAGGATGCAGTTCTGACCACAGGCCACGCTGCCGGCCAATCTCTTCCAGCAATACAGGTTTTGTCTGCTCCAGTATCCAGTAACCCCTTAATGGGCTTGCCATTAATCTTAATGACCATAAATGGTCTATCACAAGAAATTTCTTGAGTCCAAGCCACTACATCTGATGAGCCAAATTGGCCTTGCCTATCATCCATTAATGTAGGATTAGGAAGGTTTAAATAAGGCAGTAATATCAATTGTGCAATTCTCTGTCCTTTTCTCACAATTACAGTATCCTTGTTACTCTTGGCCATAATCTTGATAGTCCCCTTAGTATCGGAATCCACCACTCCTGGAATCACTTCCAACCCCAAATTCACATTGGAGCTGCGTCCTAAAATAAGGCCTGTAACTCCAGTAGGCAGCGTTCCCAACACCTGAGTCTCTACCAAGACTACTCCATCTAGGGCAGAGATTACATTAACTTGTGAGGCTGCCAAATCCAAACCTGCACTACCAGGTGTGGCTCTAGGTAACTCATGTATAGTAAAGGAAGGAGCTTCTGGATTCAGGGTGCTTTGCACCTGTTCCTCTCTTGGTGCGGGGCTAAGAGGAGGCCCCTGACTCAGTTTTTTGTACTACCTCCTTCCTGAGCAGAAAGAGGGGTTCCATCTTTATGGAACTTAGACTTACATTCATTTTTTCAATGTTTTCCTTTGTTGCACAGGGGACAGATTCTCGGGGTGGCTTTATTTCCTCCTTTTAACTTCTTTTCATTAGGGCAATTACTTTTCATATGACCATTCTGGCCACAGGCAAAACAGGTAGGGGTCTTATTACCACTTCCACCTCTATAAGTCCTTTTAATAAATTGCCTTATAGGCTGTCCTTGCATAGCCGCTGCATATGCTATACCTTGAATCACGGCCAGAGAGGCATCCATGCAAGCCTTAATATAGTCCTGCAAGGTCCCTGTTTTCCTAATAGGCCGGATCAGATCTTGGCATAGTGAATTTGCATTTTCCCAAGCGAGTTGTTTTAACAGAATATCGGTACCTTCGCTAGGAGGCATCATTCTATTAATGGCTTCTTCAAGCCTAGACACGAAGGTCTGATAAGACTCTTCTAGCGTCTGTCTGATGCCAGTCAGCACAGTCCCCTTGGCCCCAGGAGGGAGTATTGCTCTCCATGCTAATACAGCATTTGTAGTTACTTCCTTAAGGACATGTTTAGGAAGTTTGACCTGCTTTAGCTGATCTACATACTGTCCTGTTCCCAGCATCATCTCTAAAGTTGGAGCACTTCTTCCTCTTTTTACTGTAGCTAGGGTCTTCTTTAAAGATTCCTTCGTAATCTGTTCTCCATATTATATAATCTCCAGGACTTAATGTAGACCGAGCAGTCTGGTGCCAGTCACTAGGTGTTAACGACTGACTTGCTACTAGGTCCACAAGCTGCAAGGTAAAGGGAGCTGATGGCCCCGAGGTTTTAACCGCAGCCTGTAGTTCCTTCAAGGTTTTGAGAGAAAGTGGCTCCCATTCTGGCTCATCATCATCAACTTGTGAGACTGTACTAACTGGAAAAGCAAGAGTCAGATCACCAGTCCATCTTGCTTCTTGGACAGCGGCCTGAAACCCCACAGGGGGAAGTAACTGTCTTCTTAGTTTAGGAACCAGATGAGGTGCATTTCCTTTCTTAGTAGCAAGATTAACCACTGTGAGCCTGTGATGGTCTCTATCTTCAGGATACATTTCATCCTCATATTTAACTGCCTCGTCATCTAGGTCCCAATCATCAGGGCCTTCATCAAGATCTATAAGACTCACTTCCTCAAGTTTAGCTCTCCCATAGCTAGTAGCCTTATGTATTAGGGGCTGTGTTTCGGCCTCACAGTCAGATTTAACTTCTTCAGCTAATAATTCTAAATCAGTTTTGTCAGTCAAAGCATCACGTATTTGTAACCACATTGGAAACATTTGCTTAGGCACAGGTTCTTTCTCATGAGTAGTAGCATATTCTTTCAGGTCCTTTCCTAATTTTTTCCAGTCAACTAAGGAGAGCGTCCCCTTCTGTGGAAACCACGGAGCTGCCTTCATCATATAATCATAAAATTCCCCTGCGGTTTCATCAGAAACACGCAGGCCTCGTTCAGCCAGCATATGCTTAAGGACTGAGAGAAACATACGTTTCCCTTTAGAATTAGATTGCCCCATGTTTCAATATGATTACCTGCTCTATAACCAGTCAGCCTTTACCGGCTGGTCTGCAGAACCCTCAGCAGGAGCCTATCCGTTCCTGAATGAAAGGAAGAAAGAACAAAGGCTCACCTGTTTTCACATCCCCTGTTCGGACGCCACCTGCCACAGACCACCCTTGGGGGTCTGGGCACCGAGACAGGGTTTGGAGAAGATATTCAGGTGGGAACAGATTCGGCATGACAGACAACACAAACATGAGAGTAGTTTCAGTGCTGCTGCGATGTTTGCTGATTTCACTCAGACTATTATACAGTCAAACTAGGAACTAGGAACATTGTCAAAGTGCCAAACATTAGACATTCATTATTAAAAATTCATCATTACAGTAATAACATCTGAGGAAAGAACTTCATGACCTGGTAACCTGCCAAACTGTGGTCACTGATTCAGACACCCACATAACTTTGCTTAGACAGATCAAGAGTTCTTAAATCCACCCTACACACACATGTCTTTCTATGACTTCTGCTCTTTCTTTTGGTTCTATAGTACACCAAGTGGGCCTAGTCTTTTAATACTTTTCCACTGACTGAGGTTATACTATCTTATTATCCTCCCCTCAAAAGTTACCCATCTCTGTAAATCCCTATCACATCTTCCTGTATAAACTGAGGTAGGAGTAGGAGTCATGGGAACTCTCATCAGGCTGGATCCCACTGGAGAACACCACCACCTACCATTGATCCAATGAGCAGCTCTATGCCCATGATCAAAGGTACGTGTATGTACTCCTGGAACATAATATCCACTCCATGCCTCATTGTCCTTTCTATTCCTGGTCACATCTCTCTTCCTCCTGTACCCTAGCCCAAGTTCCCGCTTTTGAAGCCATTCCAGGGCTGCATAAGGGGGCTTATCTAATTCATTCTGCATATGGTGTACAAACTTAATGAATGGTGTGATCTCAGTCTGATTAATAATAATATTTCTAATTATCATTTCAAATGAATGTCCCAGGGCTATTATTCCCTCAGCTAGCTCCAGCTGACCTCCACCTCCAGAAATCTCAGTCCCTTGTCCACAAGGCCTGGTAGGTAAATTGTACATGGGATTTTGTGTGTCTCTAAGACGTGAATTATCCACTTTCCCAGGAATTGTAATCATAGCAAGTTGCGGGAGTGCTATAAGATAAATCATATAACAGCATAAGATGAACCCTGGCCCTCCAAGCATCCAAAATCCCCTTAAAGCCTCAAGGGAATGAGTGAGCTGCCTCAACAAATATCCAGGCTTCCTTTACACAAGTGCCTCTGCTAGGGGGTCCTTCTCCATTGCTTGCAGCAGACTGGAGACCCCTCCTAGCCTAGTGTAGCACATGCTTGTCACACAGATGTCATAGCCAGCAAGGCTGGCGAGGCAGGTGTGGCAGAAAACCTATGTTTTCAAATTGAAAATGGAAATGGAAATATTTTCTGAAAAGATCCAAGATGTTCTTGGAAAGGGTTTCTTAAAAAATTAAAGAATTCCATTAAAATGTCAGGATAATAGAAGAATTCTGAAGAGATAATGATGGTAAATGGAAAACAGAGTAGCTAAGTTTCCTAATTGAGAAAGCAAATGGAAACTTTTTCTGATAAGATTAAGATATTCTTGGTTCCTGCTGTTGAGAAAATTGAAGAAAACCTTAGAAAATGTCATCAAATTTGAAGAACTCCAAACAGAAAATGATTTTAAAACCGAAAACATGAAGAAGTTATTTTTCCTAATGGAAACATTTCCTCGTAAGATACAAGGTGTTCTTGGAAAGAGTTTTTGTAAAAATTGAAGAATTCTGTAAAAAATGTCATGAAAATTGAAGAATTCCTAGGAGAAATTGATGGTAGAATGGAGAACACAGAAAATCTATGTTTCCTAACTTAGAAAGCAAGTGGAAACTTTTTCTGATAAGATACCAGATTCTTGGAAATGTTTTTTTTTTAAATATTTAAAGAATTCTATAAAAATATGATGATAATTGAAGAATTCCAAAGAGAATATGATGGTCAAATGGAAAACGAAGAGAAGCTAGGTTTCCTAATAGAGAAAGCAAATGGAAATTTTTTCTGATAAGATTCAAGATATTCTCAGTAGTTGCTTTTGAGAAAATTGAAGCAATCTATAGAATTTTTTTTTGTAAATTGTAGACTTCAAAGGAAACAATGAGGGTAAAATGAAAAACAGAGAAAACCTATAATTTCAAATTGAGAACGCAAATAAAACATTTTCTGATAAGATACAAGATGTTCTTGTAAATGGTTTTTCAGAAAACTGAAGATTCTATAAATAGCAGATGACAATTGAAGAACTCCAAAGGAAAATAATGGTAAAATGGAAAACACAGAGAAGCTAGGTTTCCTAATAGAGAAAGGAAATGGAAACATTTTCTGATAAGACTAAAGACGTTGTCAGTAATTGTGTTTGAGAAAATTGAAGAAATCTATAGAAAATGTCATGAAAATTGAAAAACTCCTAGGAGAATATAATTGTAAAATGGAAAACACAGAGAAGCTTTGGCTCCTAATTGAGAAAGCAAATACAAACATTTTCTGAATAGATTCAAAGTATTCTCAGTAGCTGCTATTGAGAAAATTGAGGAAATCTATAGATAATGCTGTTTAAATAGAAGAAATCATAGAAAACAAAGACATTAAATTGAAAATACAGAAAACCTATATCTTCAAATTGAGAAAGCAAATAAGACATTTTCTGATAAGATACAAAATGTTCGTGTTAATGTTTTTTTTGAAAAGTGAAGAATTCTATAAAAAATATGGAAATTAAACAATTCCAAGGAGAAATTGATTGTAACATGGAAAACACAGAGAACCTATGTTTTCTAACTGAGAAAGCAAGTGGAACCTTTTTCTGATTAGATATAAGATATTCTTGAAAATGTTTTTTTGAAAAATTTAAGATTTCTGTAAAAATATGATGGTAATTGAAGAACTCCAATGAGAAAATGATGGTAAAATGGAAAACACAGAGAACCTATGTTTTCTAATAGAGAAAGCCAATGGAAACTTTTTTTGATAAGATTCAGGATGTTCTTGTTAATGGCTTTTGAAAAAATTGATGAAATATATAGAAAATGTCATGAAAAATTGAAAAACTCCTAGGAGAATATGATTGTAAAATGGAAAACACAGAGAAGCTATGTCTCCTAATTGAGAAAGCAATTGGGAACTTTTTCTGGTAGGATTCAAGGTATTTTCAGTAGTTGCTTTTGAGAAAATTGAACAAATCTATAGAAAATGTGTAAATTGCAGAATTCATAGGAAACAATGAGGGTGAAATTGGAAACATAGAAAGTCTATATTGTAAAATTGAGAAAGCAAACAGAGCATTTTCTGGTGAGATACAAGATGTTCTTGGAAACGGTTTTTGTGAAAACTGAGGAATTCTATGAAAAATGTCATGAAAATTCAAGAATTCCTAGAAGAATATGATGGTAAAATGGAAAACACAGGGAAGCTATGTTTCCTAATAGAGAAAGGAAATGGAAACCTTTTTGATAAGATTAAGGATGTTCTTGGTAATTGCTTCTGAAAAAATTGATGAAATGTATAGAAAAATTCATGAAAATTGAAAAACTCCTAGGAGAATATGATTGTAAAATGGAA
>JADRCD010077391.1:2860-27256 GCA_019843815.1 Montemys delectorum | reverse complement strand
GGGGGGGGGTCTAGCAACATGTTTCTAATTAAACAGTAAACCCATGAGGAAACATTTTGCCGATTACAAATTCATTGACTTACTTCATCTCCCACCACTTTTTCATCCACTGCTCTTTGGGAATTTCACCCTGAAAGACCATCCACCTCCACTTCTCTAACATGTAAGTAAATGGTAGTGTTCCAACAATTGTCAATGCCTGTTTCAGTAGGAAGTTTATTTCTGTTTCTGAAAGTAAAAAGGAAAAGACGAAATAGTAAGATGGAAATGGAAGCATATATTTTGTAAGAAAACTTTCCTAATCTCAAACTATTATTCCTCCTCAAGATGGAGTTACTACAGGCTAATTACATGAGAAATCTTGGCAGTGGACATTGTGGGTATTATATGTTTATCTTCTCAGATGATGGATTTGGAACAGGCTAAAGCCCTGAAATAGAACAAGTAAGTAAAATCCACAAATTAACTAATCCTTACTTTTTACTAGTTTCAACTGCCTTCTTTAAACGTCCCCTTATCAGAGTTAATTAGGGCAATTTCATCTATTTTCCCAAGCATACTGTTTATTCTTTAGAGCTGCATGTAGCCAGTGTCTGTTAATGTCTTATTCAAGACTGTATATCCAGTCCAGTGTCTGCTCTGTAATGCTCTCTTGTGAGTCCTTAGTAAATAAGCAAACATTAAACAGATGTGATGAAACCTTGTAAATCAGGGCAGGGAGATTTTTTTTTTTTTTACACAATAGACTGGCTACATAAATGACAACAATGTCTCATGCAATTCAGAGAGATGTCTATCAGTGACAGAGTGCTTGCCTAATATGAATGAGAGCCTTAGTCCCATCTCCAGCAGTGAAAAGAAAAAAGAAAAGGAAGCCAGAAGAAAGGTCCCTCCCAAGTTTCACTATGGGTCAATGATGCTTGTAGAGGTAGATGAATTTGCTGTAATGTAAACAGCACATGATTTACACATATATAATAGTGTCATGCTACTCCATTAACATATATAACAGTTGTATTTTTATATATTAGCCAAAATAAACTTAACCACACATGCATACACACAAAAACCTAAATGGACATCTCTAGAGGGTACCATCCACTGTATAATCAAAAGTTCAGTGTACTTCAAATGGACTGATCTCCTACTTATCAAGAATATTAAATGCTTTTACAAGTTATGTATGTTCATTAGCCTAAAGAGGAAGTAGGGCTGACCTCCAGCACATCACAGAAGCTGAAATGTAAATGCAGGGGTTAGTATCTATCTGTGTATCTAGGAAAAAATTCCTCACACATGCTAGGTGTTCAATAAATTTGTTCAGAAAAATAAAGAGGCAGGCACTGTGACTCCTGCCTAGCATCCCAAAACTTGAGAGGTTGCAGTAGAAAGACTGCTATGAGTTCCAAGACATCCATAGCTACAGAGTAAGACCTCGTCTTCAAGCAACAAAGCATACAAACTCCACAAGAGAAAAGAAGGTCAAGATGAAGGGATGGAGAAGAATAAAGGATTCTATTTGGTTTAACATCATTCATAAATCAAGGAAATAATTTTTCAAGCTATGCTTTCAATGTGTGACATCATAAGAAACATATCGATTTCATCATCTTTGCCTATTCTCAAGGCAGATGTAAAAAAAAAAACATAAAACAAATCATTGTCTGCTCATTAGCAGGAATGAATTGTATTTTAAAATTTCAAAGGAAGTATGGTTACCGTAAACTGCCTTTCACATGTTGCTTTCTTCATCAAAAAGCACCACTACTGGTTTACAAACTACTGTATTTGGTTAATATTGACTATTTCAAATATGATGATGGGCCTCCACTAGCCTGCTACCAGGCTAAGAGCCAGATATCAAGACAAAGAGAATTGTGCATACAAGGATGGAACTCATGACCTTGACTTCACTGACTAGGTGTTTCATACAGGAGAACCAAGTCTTGGATCAAGTGTTAATTAAAAGCAGTGGGCTTCATACAAACAAAAAGGCATGAAATAGGAGGGAGATTTGTTGGAAAGCATGGGTTTGGAGAGAGGGGACAGGAATAAGAAAGAAAATGATGGAGAGTAGGAATGAAGTGCACATCCTTTACGCATATATATGTAATATGAAAAATAAATAAATTATAGAACCTAAAAAATCTAGTGAAAAGAGGAGTGGTAAATTCATGAAAGAAGCAAAAGCCATGGCAATATCACTGAATAATCTGGGCCTCTGGAAAAGTTATAGTGTTTCTTCAAGTCCACCTCCCAACCCTCAAAGAGATGGGCTGCCTCAGCCACTGATGTTGAGGGATAGAATGGGTCTTTTGTTCACATTCCTTCTCTATAAAAATAGTTTCAGAGTGACAGATTCCTACTCTAACATTCTGGGGAAGTTGTTTGTTTGTTTGTTTGTTTTTAACCTAAAAATGACAGCCAACTATTTAAAATCCAGACACTTCATGAGTTCAACAAACCATTTAAGTTCTGTGAGCTATTTCAGCATCTTCCAAAATCCCACCCAACTTCTATTAGATCATTTGTAGGGCATTCGTTCAGTTATCTCACTTAATTCCTTGTTTAAACCACAGTTGGCATTCTCTGATCCACACTTTTTAAAATAAGAAAAGTTATTTTTTTACCAGTAGCAAGTCACACAAATATTTTTACCTAGGTAGCATAAAGTAAAACAAATATTTTCCTATAGATGATATTAAATACATTTCCCCATATCAGATTAGCCCCAAAACAAGCCAAAGGAAAATGTACCATTATCTTCTTGAAAATTGGATGGCAGAAGACCAATAGATTTCAGATGCTTGGGGGTAGCTGCAGAAAGTGACATGATTTCTCCAACAGCTTCATGGAACCCTTCATTGGCTCCATTTCTTAGCAGGAAAGGTTGCGTGGCATATGCCATGTCATATTGGATGTGTCCCATCTCATGATGGGCTGTCAAGTAGTTGTCCATTGTGACCTTTGTACACATCTTGATTCTGCATAAAAATTGACAAGATTAAAATGAATCGTACTTAATTTCCTTTAATTGCTATAGTAGGATTTTGTGGGGGTTGGGTGACATGAAGATTTATTCATCACTAAAGTTTTACTATTTGCCCCTTATGAACCATTTACTCAATATAAAGAGCTAAGTTCTATTCTTGTGCTCTTACACTAACAAAAAATAATACATAGAGCTCTATGCAACATAATTCTGAGGTGAGTAGTGTGTAAGTGAAAACAGGCATGGTATTCTCAAAGGACCATGTATAGAGAAGGGGCTAGGTAGGCATTTAGAATTGTGTATCAAACGTATATCACAAAAGTAGACATGATGGCCCAAGAAGCAGGAGCAGGATAGCAAGAAAGAAAGACAAAGACAAAGCTGTAGAATAAGATTTTGGAAAGTATAGACTCAAAGTACATAGAGAAAGTGCTATTAGAGACATCATAGAAGTCTAGAAGACCATCACCACCTGAGATAAGTCACCACAGACAATGAGAAATGGTGTTTAAAGACAAAAGGTAAATGTTGTCTGTGTATCACTATGCTGTGACCCAGTGAGGACAGAACTTCATTTGGCAAACATGTGGTGGTCCTTCTCCACTTGACATGTTTACACTCATTCAGAGATGAATACTATATTTCAAAGATTTCCAAGTAGCTTTTCCTACCATTCTGCTTTTGTGACCTTTATATACTGATACATACTCTTTAGAGACTCCCCACTGTCTAGAATAAGGTCAACCTCCTTTATCTACCCCAATGTGACCACAACTTGTTTTCTCTCTATTCTTCTTTCCTAACCATTATAATAGTTGTTAAATATTTACTATCTACTTTATAGAAGATTCTGGAGTAGGAATCTAATGAATATGTTCTCATTTTTAAGCCTCACTGGAGGACTTGAACTGATCACCTACATACATATGTCTAGTTTTTGTTTTGTTTTGTTTTGTTTGCTTCTTTGTTTTTTAAACTTAATTGGCACATAGTTCCACTCATTTGTTTACGCACTATCTATGGCTTTTTCATGCTACAAGTACAGAGTCATTTAATTGCAACAGAGATTTTCAAAGCCTGTACTCTTTACTATCATTACAGGAAAAGACTATTCTACTCTAATGGGCATTTTGGAACCAGACCTCATTCCCCAAGTAGATCTACTGTCCCTCGGATGCCCAAGTGATAGCTATTAAAAATGCCTTGAGGAGAGGCTGGAGAGGTTTTCTTTTCTTGTCTTAAAATAATTTATCTTTTATTTTATGTTCATTGGTGTTTTGCCTGCATGTATCTGTGTGAGGGTGTTGGATCCCCATGAACAGTAGTTACAAACAGTTCTAAGCTGTCATGTGGGTGCTGGGAATTGAACCTGTGCCTCCTGAAAGAGCAACTGGTGCTCTTAACCATTGAGCCATCTCTCCAGCAAAAGGAGGGGTTTTCTTAATATTTTGTAATATCTTAATATAGCCAGTGGCTGACTAACAGAGGATAGATATAAATGGCCAGCCCCTTGCCTCAAGGGGTGACCAATCCTGATTCAAACCAGGCTTCAGAGTGGTTCATGAGATCAAGCTGGAGACAAATCTCCATCACAGGTTGCATTCTTATCTGCTTTGCCTGTCCCAAGCTGTTCACTTGCCTTTGCCTGAGAGAGTCTCCTCTTCTATAAAATCACCAGTTCAAGCCAGGGAGCAAACCCAACTCAAACTTGCAACTTGAATATTAGAGTTCTGCTTTATAGATAAGGAAACTGAAATTCTAGATTACTTTGCTCAAGGTTGCCTGATCATTCAGTGACATGCCTTGGATCCCAAAGCCTATGCTCTTCCTGCCATGTCACAGACTCACACTGTCCTACACATATTTTTTGTCATTGCTGTTCCAATCTAAACTCGCCAACTTCAGCACCCACACCAGATCCTGCATCTCTGCACATGATCCCTCTGTTCTTCCAACCAGCTGTCCTCCCAGGAATCCATCCAACCTCTTCTTACAATTCAAGTTCAATTCCTAAGCCATTCGCAAAGCCCCTGTCTCCTAGTCTAGGAGCAAGCCATTCCACTCTCTCAATTCCTCATAGAGCACCCTTTGTGTCTCTCTTATGGAATGTACTATTTTCTTCTTTTTATTCCAATTTGCTATTCATTTGTCCTATCTCACAAGAGTGAGGGACAGCGTGTGAGTCATATGGTCAACTGTCATAGTTCTCAGAACCAAACCTTTTCTAACAGGGAGTCCAACAAACCCTGTGACCATGAGACTCCAATGAACATACAAATTTTCAAGTAAGTTATGATTTCTAAAAGCACAGGTAGGGAACCGTGGACCATCTTCTTTTCCTGGGTGCAAGAAATGTACTCCAGCAGACTTTCAGTCTTAGTTCACAGATCCTTAAATCATATGCTCAAAGACGTATAATGAATCCTTCATTCATTGTTTCTCATTTAGTATCTGTACTGTAAGTACCAGCCCAACTACCTGAAATCTCCATGTCCCAGATCCCAAGCTGTGGGGTGGCAGACCACTTTGCGGTCATCTTCTGGCTCAGTCAGCATGGAGTTTGCCCAGAATCCTTGAGTCATATAAGGAAGGCCAACAGAAACAAAGAATTTCTCTGCCTCTTTAAATATCCTTTCTGCATCCCAGCCCTGGGAGAGAAAAAAAAGAATATTGAATCCCTGGATCATATATAATAGAAATTCTTCCTTCTGAGCATATACATTTACAACTTTTGAACAGAGAAGAAGGCTTTTGAATGCTTATCATCTGTTTCCACAGCACTGCCTCTAGGGAATTATCTAGGAGATTATCAAAAATTATGTCAAAGAATTATATTGAATATGATTTTTGTATAAGCGAAGAGGAAAAATCCATCAAAATGATCAACCAATGAGACTTTTGCAGACACATAAATTATATTCAAAGAAATTGTATGGGTATAATAAAATAATGAGTGAAAAAATAAAATATATAAATCACTTAGTTGGTATTGATCAATCTTAATGAAGAAAAAGATGCATAAAAAGTTAAAAAAAACAGACTGAATTATATATAGGATTTTTTGTCCTTATTCTTGAGGTTTTGGTGCTATGGACTTTCCCCTACAGCGATGTAAGGTGATACAAAGGCCTTACGTATGTCAGACAAACACTCTACCTCTAAGCTACATCCCTGATCATCTTTCTTTATATTCCAAACACAAACAAGAAAATAGTGACCCAATTGCTGAAGACTACTCAACTCAGGCCAGCAGTTGTTGATTGGACTCCTTTAAGGGTCAAGACCCCATGCTAGGCTCAGTGGAAAACATGAACTAATATAGTCGACACGAAGGCATAGACCTTTGGAATAAAAAAGCCTAGTTGTGGCCTAGAACCCAAAGATTATTTGAGCTTCTCCATAGCCTGTGAACTTTCAGAATGTTTTGAAACTATACAGAAAGTCATAGACATGTGCCTCCAGCAAATTCCTTTATAAGAATGTCTTAGGAGATAATCAAGTCTGCTGAGACAATGAAGCCCATATCAAACAAAGCTTGGATATTTATTATATGGTGCCACGAATCATTTTTAGTTCCAGAAGAATTCTTCTGGTCTTGAATATCAGTCATGTTTAGTGTTTCACCTGTGTCAGCCCTAGCAGTAAGAAATTGAATATGAGAGCAAATACCAGTATCATCGTTGTTAATATTATTGACTTTTAAAGACTTAATGTCAAAATATTGAAACTAGTTATCATGGTAGCCTTTTAATTTAAGCTCATAGTTTACTGATACACAAGAACACAAAAAGTAACACATGTTTTGGGGGTATAATGTGTGTTTTCATATACATATGCATTATATGATGTTCAAATAAGGATATGTATATCTCTTTTCTCATTTGCCCTTTGATAACTCTGAAGAGTTATCAAAATGCACAGACTATCTGCAGTCACTGTACTGTGCAATAGCATGTCTAAATTTCCCTATTAAATGACAGCTTAGTCTCCCTCCTTCCCTTCCTTCTTGCATGCTTTAGCCTCAGGGAGCCTCCCTTCTCCTCCTAGCTTCCATGAGATCAGCTCATGCACTCCCACATATGAGTGAGATCATAGGTACCCATCTTTGTATGTCAGACTTATTTCACTTAATAGAACACCCTCCAGTTGTATCCATGCTGTTATGAATAACAGGGGTTCATTCTTTGGTGGCTGAAAAGCATCCCACTATGCGCAGGTGTTGTACTTTATCTATTCATTCCCATACAAAAAATGTAATTTGTGTCCATTTCTTGCCTGTTATGAATAGCATTCCCATAAATGTAGGAGTATTGTTAGCACTTCAGCATACTAATTTCATTTCTGTTGGATACACACCCAGGAATGGGGTTGCTGGATTATATGGTAGTTGCATTTTTAATTTCTTGAGGAAGTTGGCCATCTGTTTCCTCTCATGACTGTACTAAGTTGCATTCCCAAGTTAGTGTGGAAGGTTCTCTAGACTCCGGATCCTCACCATCACTCAGTAGGGTTTTTGTCTTTTTTTTTTTAAATAGCTATTTTAACTAGACTGAGGTCATCTTGCATTTTCGTTTTGATTTCAATTTTCATAATCATTGATGGTGCTGAGAATTTTTACACAACAATTATTCTTTTGTGTGCCTTCTTTCAAGAAATATCTATTGCTTGTGTTTTAAGCAGTTTAGATGGAGTTTTGCTGCTGTATTCCTTATACATTCTATGCATTAACTCTCATCGCACCTGCACATTTTAAACATTTTCTTGTGTTCTGTATGCTGTGCAGAAGCCTTTTACTTTCATGCAATTCTGTTTGTCTATTTTAGTTTTTGATTACTGAATTTTGGAATTTTTGCCCAAAAATTCCTTATTTGTTCCAATGTCTGGAATAATTCCCCTGTTTCATAGTCTCAGGAATCACAGCTACATCTTTTGTCCATGTTGAATTAATTTTTGGAACTGGTAAGAGGCAAAGGCCTTATTTGGTTCTTCTATATGTGGACATATAATTTTCCCAGCATTGAGTAGTTATTAAATAAACTGTTCTTGCTCTAACCTTATATGTAGACATATTAGCACCTTTGTTGAAAATTGGTTGGCTTTGAGTGTGTGTGTTTACTTTTAGGCTTTCTATTTTGTTCCAATGGTCTGTGTGTCTATTTTTAATGTTTCTTCTTTTTAGCATGCTTTGAAGTCAGAAACTGTCACATCTCTTCCTTTGTTCTTTGTGGTCAAAATTGCTTTGGTTATTAGGGGTGGGAGCTTTCACTGTCATATATGTCCCAAGATTGTTCTTTAATATGATATTGCTTAAGTTGAATGAACAAAACAGCACAGACTGGTAAGCATAGTCAACACATCTTGAGAGTAAACAAATAGAAAGACAGAAGTAGAGGGGAAACGTTAGAGAAGTTAGTTACCTCTGACTATCTTTGTGACTTCAGGTGCATCATCCATCTAAGCCTGTTTTCTGTCTTATAGCATGGAACTATCATGATATGGAGCCTGACACTTTAAAGTTAACATTAAGGAAAGCAGCAACTATGTAGTCAGTTTGGAAAGCAGCTGTGCTTATCACCATACAATATACATGAAGCTACTGGTAAAGGATAAGACTTGATAGTATCACGATGGCCATCTGCTGCTATGCGATGACAAAATGGAGCTAGAAGAGCTACAAGAGTTGAAGTTTTGCAGCTTTGGAGTTTTATTCGACTGTGAAATTTTCACAGGAGTATGTTACATATGTGAAGGTCATCATTGCATTACAACTTACAGATGTAAAAGGGATTAATGAGGAAAATACCTTCAGCAGGCATACATAATTATTGTGTGGCCGTCTTAGAGGCAAATGGAAGTGTGGTCACTCATAATCAGAAATGTAGAGCTTAATTAAATTTAAAAAATATTTAAGATTCTAATATGAGTTCATTGATGGAAGAAAACACAATTTAAACAATTATATCAAAATGGTAAAAAGGGGTCTTATTTAAAGGATTGACCATTAAATATTAATAAAATTAATATTAATAAAATTAATATCGATAAAATTAATATTGATAAAATTAAAGTAATATTTACTATTTTAATGACTTTTTTTTGGTTTTTCGAGACAGAGTTTCTCTGTATAGCCCTGGCTGTCCTGGAACTCACTCTGTAGACCAGGCTGGCCTCGAACTCAGAAATCCGCCTGCCTCTGCCTCCCAAGTGGACAATTATTTTTAATATCCAAAATAAGATGTTTCTGTTCATCACTATCCATAGAGATTACAAACTGATTACTTAGTAACAACTGACTTTGAAAATCGTGATGCCAACCAATTGATAAATCCATATCTTATTGCTTATAGGAAAAATGCCCCAGGTCATCTCAATTTTGAATGCTTTTCAACAAAACAAACAAGAGTTTCTGTTATTGAAGGTACTTGAGATCATTGACATTACGAACTACTTTTTCATTAAGCATACATAAGGAATAAGTTTAAGTTAGCTTGGATTTTATCACCATGATTTCACACACAAGATCAGAACAGAGAGATGCATAAATTAAAAATGCAGTTGAAACGTCTTATTGTTTTAAGGCTCCTTTTTCTTACCTGATTCATCATTGCATCAGTAACATCTATGTTTGGTTTCTGTGCAAAGGGAACAGTCAAAGGGTACAAATTTGTCCAAAATCTACCCCACATATCACCTGTTTACAAAAAAAGAATACATTAATGTTTGACTAAAACAACCAAATTACAGATCTAATCTTTCATAGTATATCAGGTTGGTTGGGCAAAGCAGCCACTCGGTATTTGTAAACAGTCTAGATTCTACATTCCCATTTCACTACTCCTGCTTCTCCTTTTAGTCCTTCTCTTAGGTTAATTTTGCAACATTTCCTTCTCTATCACATGTTAAATACTAAGTGTACAAAAATTATGTGGTTAGGCAAAGCTTGCTAGGGAATCTTCAGAATTTCTCCTATTGTGAATTACTAAGATACAATTAAAACTGGACATGGTAGTGTATGCCAGTAAGCTCAGGACTTGGGAGGTTAAGAAGGGAGCACTGCACAATGAGACCCTTTCTCAAACCAAACAGAACAAAATAAAACATATGGAGCATCATAGCTACTACACATTAGGGTTGTAAAAAGCCACCATACACACAACGAAATGTTGCAAATGCAAAGAAAACAATTAGTAATGTCTAGTGTGGATTCAAAAAAGACCATATAAGTTCATCATTAAAGTTTCTATTAACTGATGGCTAAGTTTTACTTTTAATACCTTAATAACACAGTTAACTAGGCAACTGAGCATACCCAATAGTGTGAAGTTGAATTCAAGGCCAGAAATCCTAAAAAGAGAAGATGGATCCAGAAAAAAAAAAAAAAAACACTATAATAACAAAGAGTCAGAAACCTGGCACTGAAAATATTGGGCCACACAATTACATGGAAAGCACTCCAGTGAATCCAGTTGTTAATAAGCAATAATAATAATTGTGTGTATGCATGCATGCATGTATGCTTGTGTGTGAATGGGTATGCATGTACTACAGTCCACATGTGGAGGTGTGTGGACAATTGTCAAAGGACAATTTTCAGCAATGATTCTCTCTTTCTATGATGAGTTCTGCAGATAAGCACTTTTACCCACTGTACCATTTTGCTGTTTCAATTTTACTGGAGATAAATGTGAAGTCCTATAGTTATACTTGTAAGTATTCACCACAAAAGTCAAGTCCATCCGGTACATAGTGTTCTCCTCGGTGTCCCACTGAGCTGTTTCCCTTTGACCATATAATACCAAAATCCCAGGCTTAGTCAACCAACTTGAATAAATACATTTCAAGCTAGGATTCTTTCTCTAGTCCTCTTAATAGAGAATAGATTTTAAAGACTACATTCATTTTAAATAGAATAGATAAGATAATGATTTTAAATGGACTTTTTCTGCTGAAAATGTGCTTTTAAAAATATTTCTGTAATGATAATGTTATTTTCAAACATTCTCAAATGCTTTAGATTGAGCCTCACTCCAAAAGACAGCTTTAGTCATGGAAATAATTATAACGACAAAGAGCATAACGGACTCCTGTAGTTCCTTACCAAGCAAATGAGCAGGGAGGCATCCGGTAGGGCTGATGTAGGAAGGGTAGGTATCCATCAGCTTCGTTCTCACATAGGCATGAAGATGCTCATACAATGGCTTGATCTGAAAAGTTTTAGACCAAGAATACTTCAGCTTCCAATATGCAACTGTAGAAATAAGAACGTCTTCATACAGGACAGTTTCCTCTCCTCTCAAACATTCTGGAGAGTTTGGGAACATTCCTTCTTCACTGATATTGACTCTGACTAGCCCCACTGCATAAATCAGTACAAGAGCTGGGAGGAATGCAAGGCCCCAGAGGAAAGCCGATGCCAAAAAATAAATCATTCTGAGATGTTACTGACTACTTTTGTCATAGGGCTCTTTCTAGTAATCTACTAAGAAAGAAAGAAAGAAAGAAAGAAAGAAAGAAAGAAAGAAAGAAAGAAAGAAAGAAAGAAAGAAAGGAAGGAAGGAAGGAAGAAAGAAAGAAAGAGAGAGAGAGAAAGAGAGAAGGAAGGAAGGAAGGAAGGAAGAAGGGAAGAAGGAGAGAAGGAGGGAGGGAGGGAAGGAACAAAGGAGAGAGTCAGAACCAAACAAATACACTTCCATTGCCAAAGACTGATGGAACAATAATCCTAATAGTTGTGAGGAAGAAAGCAAAGCCATGATCTTTCTGCTAAGAGAAAACAAGACTAGGCTGATTGCTCACAATCTGAATCTTTCTTTTTTATAGTCTTCCTATTGGTATTGAACAAAAGTCAGTGAGCAAAAGAAGGGGAAAGCTCGCAGTTCTGATCGTCTGAGTGAGGGAACCGTACAGATTCTACTGAAAAAATACTTTCCAAAAGCTGAGGATATAGCCTCAGTTAGTAGAGCACTTGCCAAACATGCACCAAAGCTGAGTTTGATCCCTAGCCCTGTATAAATCAGGCGTGGTGTTGCACACCTTAATCCCAACTAAGGACAAGGCAGAAAGGGATCAGGAGTTCAAGGTCATGCTTAGCTTCATGGCAAGTTAGAGGCCACTCTAACATAAAATCCTGTCTCAAAAAAAGAAATTCTTACAAATGCTAATATACTATATTTCTGTGAGAACCGGGAATGGCCAATTTGCGTGTTTAAGCCAATAGCCTTCACATGGTCCTTTGATCCCAGCATTTAGGAGGCAGAAGCAGACAGTTCTCTGAGTTTAAAGCCAGCCTGATCTACACACTGAGTCCCAGGATAACAGGGCTATGTATAGAAAACCTGCCTTTTTAAAAAATCTACTTTGTTACACAATGTTTGGTTGATGTCCCTGGGTAGCCTGTTCATTTCTAAGGAGGGGCAGATTTCCGGGAGAAAGGAGATGTGGGGGAACTGGGACAGAGGAGGGAGGGGAAAGTGCAGTTGGGATATAATATATGATAGAACTAAAACAGAAAAGAAAAAGTAGTCTCTGTCTGTTGGCTATTATGGTCCCTGTTTACTGCCCTGCAGTCAGTCCCTCTGTTACCTCTGCGAAGGTCCGCTCTACATCTTCAATCAACTGGTTGCGGTTATAGTTGTAGCCCTCTGCTCCCTCTGCTTCATAGTCTCCTCTCCAATAATCCCCATAGTCTTTATAATCTGGTATTTTTTTTAGGGGAAAAAGAGAGAAATACAGTTTACACAGATTAATGTTGATGGGAGAATTAAGAAAAATGATCTTAAGGATTTCTGTTGCCCTTCTACATGTCATCTCAAAAGAATGCAAATGATAGGCAAGACTTGCCAATTCTGTTAAGCAATTGTTCTTCATCATCTTCATCAGGAGTTTCAATAATCTGGTTTAAATAAGCACAGAAACCATGGTATACTGTAACCAGTGTGAAGCCCATTGTGCTGATTGATAGCCTGCACCTTTTAAATACCTTTTTTTATTAATCCCTTGAAATTTTCACACAATGTATTTTATCATATCCACACCCCTTCTCCTTTCCCTGAGTCCTCCCATATCAGAAGGTTCGGAAAAAATATATTTTAAGAGTCAGAGACAGGGAGGGCCATGGTTTCTGGGCATTCTGGACATAAGATTGCTGTACTCGTGAAACTACCACAGCTGTAACTGTCTGCATGAGACCTGTACAGTCTGTGGTTTCTTAGAAATAAAATTTACTGTACATTTTTCAGGCCATAAAACATGATGTTACATCACATGTGTCCCATAAGGCTTACTACAGGGAAACAAATTAACATCTTACATAGTTACACTTTTTTTTTGCCTTAGGACAAGAACAATGATAATGTATATACATTTGGGGAAAATCCTGAATACAGTATGCTATTTTTATCTGTTGTTCTCATATTGTATATGTGATATTTAATCTTGCTCATCCTGTTAAGTCTGAAATTCCCCTTTTCCCTAAAATGACAGTGTTGGTGACATTGTCCTAAACAGAAGGACTTCAGTCAGGTAAACAGAAGGCTTGTTACTATGTAAACAAGCCTAAAGGTAGTTTCTGTTCACCAGAAAGCAAATTTCCTAAAGTGAGTTCCTGTTTGCCAGGAACCACCTTTAATCCTTCAGGAGCCCTCACCCCCACTCCTTAGTCTTACTCCAAAGGTCAACCACCTTGGGCAAGTGTACCAAGTTCACAGTCAATCTGGATAGCCTGTATCCATTCAGATCTCACCTTGCTGACTCTTGTATAAGACCTGCTTGTTTTTCTGTCATCTTGCTCTTCTATCTGCCTCCACCTCCAGAGATATCCTTGGCAGTTTGATTCCCAATAAACATTTCCTTCTACCCACTGAGTGGTTTAGTTCCGTAGTTTCTTAGTTCGGTAGCTACTTAGAATCTTTTAGCTTGTATTTTGCCATTTCTTCCTATCATCCCAGGTAAAGGCAATTTTGTTCTTTTTCTGTATAGGCAGTTGATCCTTTTATTTAAAAGGTCTCTATTTAAATTAGAGCATGTGGTGTAGTTTTTCTTTCTGTTGCATTTATCTCACTTAGCATACTGCTGTCTAGGTCCATCCACATTATGGCTAATGACAACCTTTTTAAGCTAAATAATATTCTATTATATAGTATATATCTTTTATTATATGTGTATATATACACATTTGTCTGTTAATGGACACCTCATTTAGTTCCCTGTTGTGACTATCATTTATAATGCTGTGATGACTGTAGATATCTCAGTACATGCCCAGAAGAGGAATTACCAGATCATATAGTAGTTCTATCTAAAATTTCTCTAGAACCTATCAAACCATTTTCCATAATGGCTACACCTATCTACATTTGTGTCAATGGCCTCTGCTTAGCGTAGTAAAATCATTTGTCCAAAGTCACACAGCTGGCAAGGGGCAGAAATTTACTCCTAATTTTCAAACCCTTGGTACATACTCTGCACCATCATTTTTAAAAGGTGCGATTGATCCCTACGTTTTTAATCCTGCTTTTTTTCGGGGCCTTATATTATCAGATGCCATCCACTTCATCTCAGACACTATTCCAGTGGCCCTGTGTTTGTTTACAAATTATATTTATACAAAGTACATCTCTGTGTTTTGTTTAGTATCTAACCATCAAGAAATACAAGCTTGTGTTGAAGTACTAGCTAATAATATTTGCAAATGTTTGTGATGAGTTTTGTTTTTATATCTACATTGTTAATACATTGTTAATACATGACCAAAGAGATGAGAAAAATAAATATTTGGATGGAAAGATGTGTGGATATTATTAAAATAGATGATAAGCTTACTTAAGGCTTGAGAATATGAGTTTAAATGACAAGAAATTAGAAATAACAAATGGGAAAAACCACATTTTTTCTTATTTCCCAGGGAACAGTGAAGCACCAAGGCATGAAGTTATTCATAATGCTCATTGTTTCAACAGAACTTAAAAGACATGAAAGTCCCCTCCGATGTTAACATTCTTATGATTTAAAATGTCAGAAAATAGAATTTTCACCTAAACTAATTAGATGATGGTGTCTTCTTTTTGAGCTATAACCCTGAAGCAGACACACAAATGCACTTGGGGGTTTTGGTAAGTGGATATTGTCTTTGTCTCTTATCTGATCTGAATAATAGGATCACCATTCAGTGTCAACATTCTCATGGGCACCCTTTGGGACCTTAGACCTCCATGAATAATTAGTAATTCATAAGTCCTAGATAATTCATCCCACAGTTGAGTCTCATCCATAAGCTCTTTCAAAAATGGAGTTCTAGTGTATCATTTTTTTAAAATGTCCCAGTACCTTTTTGGGACAGTTAACCTCAACCTTTAAGCAAATGATGTTAAATCTTGGGGCATCCAAATATTGTAGGTGCAAGCTTTGTCATAAATGAGAAATAGTCCCATAACCACCCCCATGGAGAGCATCCGAACCTAGACAGTGCAGCAGACTTACTGTTTGCTCTTGCCATCTCGTTTTTCAGGACCACATACTCTTCATACAATGGCCTCAGCTGCTTGCCAACATCAGCCCTCCAGCCCTCCCAAGCCCAGAGCCGAGAGTTGTAGTCTGTGCTTGTTGCCATTATTTCATCCAATCCTGTTGTTCCAAAGGAAAATAAACACAAAGGTGAAACATTTGTATCTACCATATAAATAATTTGCATTTACAATTATATAAACTTTAAAGATTTCAAACATTGGCAGGCATCCTTGTCATTTAACAAAATGTCATGAATGGGACCTCATAAAATTGCAAAGTTTCTGTAAGGCAAAAGACACTGTCAATAGGACAAAACGGCAACCAACAGATTGGGAAAAGATCTTTACCAATCCTATATCTGATAGAGGTCTAATATCCAATATATACAAAGAACTCAAGAAGTTAGACTCCAGAGAACCAAATAACCTATTAAAAATGGGGTACAGAGCTAAACAAAGAATTCTCAACTGATGAACATCGAATGGCTGAGAAGCACCTAAAGAAATGTTCAACATCCTTAGTCATCAGGGAAATGCAAATCAAAACAACCCTGAGATTATACCTCACACCAGTCATATTGGCTAGGATAAAAAACTCAGATGACAGCAGATGCTGGAGAGGTTGTGGAGAAAGAGGATCACTCCTTCATTGCTGGTGGAATTGCAAGCTGGTACAACCACTCTGGAAATCAGTTTGGAGGTTCCTCAGGAAATTGAACATAGTACTACCTGAGGACCCAGCTGTACCACTCCTGGGCATATACCCAGAAGATGCTCCAACATGCAATAAGGACACACGCTCCACTATGTTCATAGCAGCCTTATTTATAATAGCCAGAAGCTGGAAAGAACCCAGACGTCCCTCAACAGAGGAATGGATACAGAAAATGTGGTACATCTACACAATGGAGTACTACTCAGCTATTAAAAACAATGAATTTATAAAATTCTTAGGGAAATGGATGGATCTGGAGAATATCATCCTGAGTAAGGTAAACCAATCACAAAAGAACACACATAGTATCCACTCTCTGATAAGTGGTTATTAGCCCAGAAGTTCGGAATACAGGAAGAACAACCCACAAACCACAAGAAACTCAAGAAGAAGGAAGACCAAAATGTGAACACTTTATTCCTCATTAAAAGGGGAAACAAAATACCCATGGAAGGAGTGGCAGAGACTAACTTTGGAGCAGAGACTGAAGGAAGGGCACTCCAGCCCGATATAGCCGTCTTCTGAGAGGTTCTGACAGTACCGGACTAATACAGAAGTAGAGGCTCACAGCTATCTATTGAACTGAGTACAGGGTCCCCAATGAAGGAGCTAGAGAAAAGACCCAAGGAGCTGAAGGGTTTGCAACCCCTTAGGATGAACAACAATATGAACTAACTAGTACCCTCAGAGCTCCCAGAGACTCAACCACCAACCAAGGACTATACATGGTGGGACTGATTGTTCTGGCAGCATGTGTATAGTAGAGGATGGCCAAGTCGGTCGTCAGTGGGAGGAGAGGATCTTGGCCCTGTGAAGATTCTGTGCCCCAGTGTAGGGGAATGCCAGGGCCAATAAGTGGGAGAGGGTGGGGTTATGAGCAGGGGGAGGGGGGAAAGAACAGAGGTTTGTTCTTGTTGTTTTTTGAGGTTTTTTTTTCTAGAGAGGAAACTAGGAAAGGAGAAATCATATGATAAAAAAATAAACACACACACACACACACACACACACACACACACACACACACGTCATGGTTAGTGCCCTTGGACTTATTATTAGATCCCAATGCATCTGCAAAGGATGGGGGAAGCACTAAAATAATTTAGTTACTAGCTTAATTAAATTACTTGAATGTAATAAAATTTACAGTGTGTGAGGTTCTTTTAAGTTAAAAGGATATCTATGAAAGACTGAAGATATGGCTCAGAGATTAAGAGTGCTTGCTCACAAACACAAGGATATGAGTCTAAATTCCCAGAAGCCATGTAAAAGAGGAGAGTGGGGAGGGCTTAAGGGGAGGAAAGAGAAAGAAGAAATGTAAGTTATAATTTCAAAATCAAACTAGACTGGGCATGACCATGCATGCAACTGTAACCCCTGTGCTGTGAGGACAAACAGTTGGATTGTTAGGGCTCCTCGGCTGCTAGTTTAACTCCAAGTTCAGTGAGGGACTTATTTCAAGGGAATAAAACAGAGAGTGATGAAGGAGGGCGCCTTCCTTTGACCTCCTACACAGGTATACACACCTGAACATACACATGCACACATACCACACACACACACACACACATACACACACATTCACACATGCATACACACATACAATGAAAAATAAATACAGAGCTTTAAAAAGGAGAATCTGTAAGCTAGAACACTTTGAAACAGTACCATTTTTAGGTTCTCCATCTGCAAAACATGGTGTTGTTCTCAAAAGTCTGTCTCAGGCTGGGGAAATGGCTCAGTCCAGAAAGTGCTTGTTGTACAAGCATAAGAGACTGAATTCAGTTCTCAGAACTCACACTAAAAATCAGGTGTGATATACATTTCTAATTCCAGCCCTGAGGAAACAGACTTGAAAATCTCTCAGGCTTGCTGATCAATAATAATATGTACTTGGTGAATTCCCATCCAGGGAGAGACACTGCCTCAAAGAAAACCGTTAATGGTTTCTGAAGAATGAGGAATTGTGGTTGTCCTCTGACCTCTATATCCATGTGCACTTGCACAAACGTGTATACTTGCACATACATGAACATGTATGTAGATACAAACAAACATGCACATATATCACACATTTAAAAATCTATCTTATTTTTACACTTTGGAAGAAAATATAAATTTTATAACTACAACTGTAAACAATACCTACTAAAAACCTACCTGGTTCAAGTAATAAACATTCTTGTGGATTCTTTGGGTTGCAAACTTTTCCAGTACTATAAATGGTACTCATGGTGTTCAGAATTGTGTTCAACTGCAAATAAGACATAATAAATAGACATAAGCATGAAAAACTATGATAAGTAGTAGCATGAAGATATCCTTTTGTCATGGGATTTTAAAAATAATTTATTTAATTTTAATTTCATGAGTATTGGTGTAGGGGTGTCAGATCCTCTGGAACTGGCGTCACAGACAGTTGTGAGCTGCCATTCGGGTACTGGGCATTGAACCTGAGTCCTCTGGAAGAGTGGCCAGTGCTCTTAACCACTAAACAATCTCTCCAACCCCGTGGGATTTTTTTTTTTTAATTCTTGTTTTCCTTTTACCTAAAATAAATTCTTTTCTCATACAATATATACTGATTGTAGTTTCCCCTTCTACTTTTCCCAGTTCCTCCCCACCTCCCCTCCCCACTGGAATCATCCTCTTTTGTGTCTCTCATTAGAAAAAAAAAAGCAGGCTTCTTAGAAAAAAACAACCAAGCAAGACAAAATAAGATATAATAATATGATGCAAAAACTATCATATTGAAGTTGGATATAGCAATCCAACAGGAGGAAAAGAGTCCCAGGACCAGGCACAAGAGTCAGAGATCCACTCATTCTCATAGTCAGGATGCCCATAAAAACAGTGAGCTAAAAGCTCACTAAAAGAATACACAAAGAGGACTCTGTATAGACCCATGTAGGCCCTGTGCTTGCTGCTTCTTTCTCTATGAGCTCATATGGTCAAGGAATTTTTAAATGCCCCAAAATACAGCAATTCATATCTTCTTTGTCAAGTATGTTTCTATGTGTAATTGTCTCTGCTGTCAACTATCACAGAATCTTGAGAGTGTGTGATAAACACATATAGATAACTAAAATAAACATGTTTGCCCAAACTCCCGGATCATTTCTCATATAGGCACAGAGAGTGCACTTTTGTTTCATCTAGAATTTACTAAACCTCCACTATGTTCTACATCCTGATAACTTTGAAATAAACAAACAACTTCTAACCTTCAAAGACCCCGAAGTCATGGAATAATAAGGACCTCAGCATAAAGGAGTGATGGGTACTGTTAACTGTCACCAATGAGTGATGTAGCAGTACTGGCTAAGAAGTGTGGGAGGATGGAAGAGGGGGGCACTTATAGCCTGGAGATTTAGAAATGGCCACAGAAAGAAAGGACTCTTAAGAGTTTCATGTTCCAGAAGTAGAAATTGGTTGCATAAAGGGAAGGAGTATGTGGACCCTAAGAATGAACAAAGATGTGAAAGGGAAGCCATTTTATGTTTTTTTTTTAAATTGGATATTTTATTTGTTACATTTCAAATGTTATCCCCTTTCCCGATTTCCCCTATGCAAACCCCCTATCCCATCCCATTCCCCCTTACCCTGCTTCTATGAGGAAGGGAAGCCATTTTTAACAAGCGGTGAAATGACTAAATCTCCAGCGACTGTGCTCACTCAAGGAATAGAGTCCATGAGAATGGAGAGATAAGTGGGATCCAGATCACAAGTGGCAGTCTGTGCCACCATAAAGAATTTAAACTTTACCCTGTATGTAAAGGGGAGTGAAGATAACCTGCTACAGCCAAGCTGTTCAAGGGCGTCAGTAGGTGCAGCTCAGCAAAAGGTTTATTTCCATTCCGAGATAAATACAAGGGTAGAAAGAGGAAATGTCTGGAAACTTTTTTTTTGGAAAATGCAATTGATCCATGATATTTAAGCATGAAACTGATGAACTTACCCACGTGTTGATCTGTGATAGTTCATAAACATAAGAAGAAAGGAGGAAGGAAAGAAAAAAAGGAGGGAGGCACAGAGAGAGAAAGGAAGAAATGGCTGATTTTTTTCATACAAATCATTTAAATGCTAGATTTCTACTAACACCCGCATGATTATTATTATTTCACCCCAATGCACACGTATTGTCCAGAAAACATAAGATAAATCCCATGCATAAAACTTCCACAAGATCCCATATGCTAATCCAATACATCTACCTTGGCACAAAATTCTTCACAGTCACTTTATCTACCTGCTATTTCAATCTCCCCTTCTTCCTCTCCATGCATCAAGAACTTCCTTCTATTCTCAATCAATTCAAACTCTCACTTGCCCTTAAGTCGTTTTCAATCATAGCTACACATTAGAATTAATTGGGAGACATCTAGGATGTCCAAGATTTCTCATGGAGTCCTTGTTTTAAAAAAATAGATGAAGAAACATGGACAAGACCAGATAAGGTAGATTAATAACTTAGTGGAATAATTAAATCCAAGGAATGTACAATAATAAAATATCAACTTGTAGATACAAACACCATATGGCTTTATCTCTGTTCTTATCATGGGCTCTTATTTTTATAAATGCAGATTGAGACATACAGAGTTCCAGAGGCCAAGCAACCGAGAAAGAAAACTTTGATGTGAAAGAGCTGAAAGTTTCAGATAAAAATATTTCAATAGGCTATATCAGGGATGTGTTGTGTGTTTTTCTAAAGCCTTGTTGGAAGGAAGCCACATCCATTCATCTATGTATTATCTATGGCTGACTTCCTGCTCTGATGGCAGAGCTGCTTTGTTGTGACACAGACAATATGGCCTGCAAAACCTAAGATATTTATTTTATGTCTCTTTACAGCTTTCTTTCAAGTTTGCTGAGCTTTCTTTCAAGTTTGCTGGCCCCTGGACTGGGAGCATGGGATGAGAGGTGGTATTTTAACGGGATAAATATAAGAATTCTTGAAATCATCTCAGCATAGGAAGTTTTTTAAGTTCCATTTTGCAGCTGTGTTGGCACAATAACCTCGGGGACTTCATTAACAGTGAGATTAATATGAACTAACTATGGCATTTAGAAATAAGAACAAACAAAAAGAGAAAATTGCTCCAGTCAGTGCTGGCCACAGTGTAGCAGACATCATATTCCTACTCACTTCTGGGCAGATCAGAACCCAAGTGTCTTCTTTAACCCTCAAAACGATTACAGTTTGAATTATAAATTTTATAGTTACCATACCTAGGCCCAGAGCTGGCATTACTAACTTTGCAAAAAAAAAAAAAAAGGGGGGAGGGAGATATCCACAGGGGATATGAATATGTATTACTTCTCAAACATTTCAACTCTTGAGGTCAGGACCAAAATGTTTACAAACACACCTGTTTGATCTTGTCTGCTGAGAGTGCTGAAGACCCGCTCTGCTGAAGGGCCTGCAGTTGACGCTTGATGATGGGAGTCTTTATTTCTTGTAGTGAGAAATTTTGGGCAATCTTAGACTGTTCTTCATAAAAGGCAGACCATTTGGCCGCAGCCTCATTCTGAAAAATAAATAAAATAATTTGAAGTTGGACAGAAGATATAGTCCAAAGAACATCTGGTGAAACATCTACTACTTCCTGCATGGCTTAGTCCTTTACTTTGCTGAGGGTCAAGGTTTAGGTTAAAAGTAATCAGGCCACTCTTGGGCCACTTTCTTTCTGGCCCAGTGCCTAGTTTTCCCAAGGGTCCTGTCCCAAGAACTGGAAGTAAATTCTCACAGATAATTCACACTGTGAGGCCCTGGAACTTATGGCCTCAGTGCTGTGACGTGGGTAAGTTGGCTAAAGATTCAGGGATGAATGGTCTAAAAGGAGAACCTTGAAGATCTCAGAGTCGACAGACACAATGGGAATACAGTCCCTTGTGACCACCGGAACCATGAGAAATGAGAACCAGATCAAAGAACGCTCCTGGGTGCCATAGTTTAGGGCAGGAATTTTGGCCGTAAATTGTAATCTTAAAGGAAGGATTCCTGGAACTAGGCCACTTGATAGAGTGATGATTTTCTGACAGGCACAGAAGTTGACAAACAGATGATGATGCTGGGTTACACCCACCTCTCTACAGCCCCATCTTGATAATAAGTAGAAGGATGGACTTCTCCTGGCTTTCCTAGAACACTCTTATCTCAATGCACAACTTCACTTCCACTTCTCAAAGAATAAAAGGAACAACTGCCTTGTACATCATATTGTTTGGGGCATGTGAGCTCCACTCCTGAAGTTAGACACTTCTGGCTAGCTGTGTGACTTTGGACAAATAATCTTTCCTAGCTGTGGTTCTGTTACAAGATTAAACAATCCTAACAATGTCATTTGTGACTAAAGAATTATTGTAAGGATTAGGACAAGAACAAACAGTAAAGTGCTCACCAACAGGCCTGATACATCCTAAGCATTCAATAAATGCCATTTTCTTGTATGGAGAGAAAAAGATGTTTGTTATTAAGTTGCTTAGAATTGTATCAAAGGAGTAGGATACATGTCTGGAATTCTTTCTCAATGCAACACAAATAAATAATAACATAGGTACCACAAATTTGTCAATAAGTTTCCATACTAAGAAAGTATAAAATCCAATAGGGGTTCACATGTGTTCAAGTGTTCATAGAGGAGATAAGACATAAGTAATCTTGAAGTAGATAGGAGTTGAGGTGACTGTAGAATGCTTTGAAAAATAACTGTCTCCTTTGAGCTTTAGACAACCCCATGTGATGGAAGATCATGTGCCACCATTTTTATGTATTAACCAAGAGATAGTGGACCTGATAGTCAACCCAGCACTTTATCCTAAAAACTTATGGTAGATAGACGCTGTGATTGCTTGCAGGATGCCTACCTGCTAATAGCCAAATCTCCCTGTGTGATACCCTCTTCAGTGAGCATAGACCGGTGAGGCGCTTCTAACCAATCACATGGAACAAAAGTAGCAAGATGTGTAGATTTATACTATATAAGAGTGTCATTTTTATCTTGTTAGCAGGCCCTCTCTTTTGTGGACTATAATGCAGCATGACACCAAGTTAGAAACTATCCCATGGATAGGGCGGCATGGCAAGAAACTGAGGCTAGCCACTGACTATAAACCAAGAACCTCAATTTGGCACTATGCAAAGATCTCAATGTTAACCCTGGCCACACCTGACTTAGCAATGAGGTTGGATACATTATTAATCAAGCCTCAGATGAGAATACAGCTCTAGCTAGCATCTTCAGTGCATCCTGATGAGACCTAGAACAAAAACAGCATGCCTGGACCCTGGCCCACAGGGAACAAATGTGTATAGGCCATGTGCATGTGCGTGTGTGTGTGTGTGTGTGTGTGTGTGTGTGTGTGCACCCATGTGTGTGCATGTTTGCGTGTGCGTGGTGTGTGTTATATATTATGAGATTTAAAATTACTTTACCTTTACTACCATTTTGCTTCTTGAATAATTCTCTTTCCCCAAGCTATTCTTTTGCATTTTACAGTTTATTCCATATCCGCAAGGCTCCCAAGCCTAAATAAAATAGCCTAGCTGTTACACAGAGATGCAAAGCTAGTTTATATACACCCAGTTCATATACACCTAGACAGTGGCTGATGGCTAAAATGTAAATTATGGACCTGACTGATCTATGAAGTAAAGCTTAGACAGCAGCTTATATAGCGCCTTGTCTTAAAGGAGCAAGCTCAGATGAAGTGAGCAGTTTTTTACACTCCTTTTGTGCAAAGGCAGACAAGAAGCAACTAAAACAGCCAATTTTTCTACAGCCATCGTAGAGGTTTAGGGACAAGACACATATTTTTTAGAACAACCAGGAAGACATTCACTCTCTGAATTCTATAACTGTAAAGAATACTGTATTGCCTACCCCATGAGACTTCCTGGTAAATCTAAGGACTACAAGTATGAACTATTAAATTCTACTTTTAAAAGTTTAAAAACAAAATTCTAACTATGTGCGTAAGGTACATCTAATAATTTCTTTATGATCTTAAATGTCTTCATGAGAGCTTTGTCTTAGACCTTAGGTCTAGTGGCCCCTACCAAAATTGTGGTTATTTTATTTAAACAATAATTTTGATAAACACACATATTTTCTTTTGTGTAGACCTAGATCTATCTATCTATCTATCTATCTATCTATCTATCTATCTATCTATCTATCTATCTATCT